>LOJH01043265.1:0-14029 GCA_001685095.1 Ellobius talpinus
ACACACACACATACATACACACACACACACGGGGGACAGTTAAAACTAAAATAAGTCTTTAAAGAACCAAAAATAAATAAAATAAAGAAGAAATAACTATGAAACATAATAATGACTATACTGATAAGACACCATAAAGGTGCGATAGTGGCTTGGCTCTGTATTGGCTACTCAGCAAAAGGGAATTCATGCCTCATACTGTAAAGCTAACCAACTGCCCATTGCTGGGGAGGTCATAGATTCGAGAATGGGGATCTACTACTACAGTTTTCCTAAGCCAGTATCATTTCTAACTATATTCTAAACATTTATCCTGATACCCACAGATGAGTGTACCTCTCAGCTCTCGTCAGAGAAGCCTTTTTTTTTTACAACAGATGAATACGATTACAGAGATCTACACCTGGTCAAACTACAGAGAATTAGTGACTATGGGGTAACCAACCCCAAATGATACAGCTACCTACAGCTGAGGCTGTGGAAAAAATCATGGAAGAGCAGACAAAAAGATTGCAAAAGCCCGAGGACCAGGGCATCTGTGGTAAGATATTGTCCTCCAGACATGGCAGATGTGCTATAGGCATGAGCTCTTGATAATATGATTATATAAATAAGACAACCGTAATGACAACACTCACTGACGTGCCAATCTGGACAGGAACAATTCCACATGGTCCCAGTCGTAGACAAAGAGCTACAGGCAAGCAATGCCTTCTGAGAGAAGATCACTCTCTTTCAGGGATGAGTTCCCACAGAAGTTATCCAGTGCTAAGTGATCAGCCCTAGACACACATACATAGTCTCAAGGCTAAATGAACACAGTATGTGATATGTACATATGTATATTCATGTGACAATAATTATAAAATATCATTAATTTGGAGTGGGACATGGTATTATTTGAAGGGAGTAGCAGGAATGATATAGATGCAAAATTCATTTATGCACTCAAAAAACAAAATTATTAAGTGAAATACTAAAACAAAATAGGAATGACCAAACTACATCACATACATGTACAACATCATCAAAGAAAAAAATAAAAGTTTTAAAACCCTTTTCCTTTAGACTCAAATACAAACTCTACAAATCTTTCTCTGCCTTCTTTGGTTTTGCTGTTGTCTTTCCTTTCTCCTTCCTTTTCTTTTGGGTAAGGTGTGTTGGATCGGTGGGGCAAGACAGAAGTAGTCAACTAAATCCTTCTTATTAGTCAATCTTAATACTTCCCCCTCCATCACGAGGGAGGTCAACCTGTCAGATGATTGACAAAACCTAAGATATATTCAGCCCAAGAAGAAGGAGCTGAAGGGAATCTGGGAGGAAGCAAGATCCTGAGACACTGCCCAGGAGTCCCAAGTCTGTGATGGGGCAGTGAGGGAACAAAGTCCCAGATTGTGGCAGGTTCTGGGGCAGCCAGTCTGCAACTTGTGGCTACTTCCCTTCCAGTTGGTGGTATGTGACATCCAGGACAATACCACCTACCATCCAGGATGCCTTCTGAATCCCCTAGAGAAGTGGGAAAATTACCATCTGTGAAGGGTATTCTTGGTTGTCAACTTAACTACATCTGGAATTACCTAAAAACCCAAGCAGCTGAACAGATGCTTCGCCCTCATTCTCACTGCCAAGTTCATCCATCCTGCTGCTGAGGCATTCCTTCATTGGCATCAGAGCCTGCTACTTTGGGATTCTGGTGTATACTGAAGACCACTTGAGACATCCAGCCTCGTGGACTGAACAATGATTGGTTTCTTGGGCTTTCAACAGGGGACAGATGTTGTTGTACTAGCTGGACTGCAGCCTGTACATCACTCTAAGCCATCCCCTTTTCATGTATCTAGATTCATTCTACCCGTCCTAGAGAACACTGGCAAATAATCTACTTTACATTGTCACCATGGCTCTCAGGTCTGTGGGGTGGAAAACTTCACTTCTATCAGGAGGAAAAGAGGCAGCTGAACTCAGACTTTTGTTAAAACCCCAGTTCGGTGAAAAATTCTATCAATCCATTAAAGAGTCCCAGGGTCCTAATCGCTTCCTGAAAATCCTACCTGCCAACACAGTTGCATTGGGGCTCGGTTTCCAACACATGAACTCTCAGTGGCGCATTCGAACCATAGCACACTATAAACAACTGCTACCTAAAGCCTGTATAATTAGTTCTCTTTGCCAGTTAATTCCTCTGAAATGCTCCCTCTGTGTGTTGTGTTGTAACTTTCAATCTCCTGACTTTAATTCAGCTCGCATCCCACTTATGAAGACAGAGAACATTACTCCAAACTCGTGGCCTCTTTTAAAATCTTTCCTTCCATTCCCTGGGCTCTGGGAAGTTTCTTCATTCAGAGCTACTGTAGACAGGGAGCAAGGTGCATCCCCACATCTCTATTCTTATTTTCACCTCCACTCAGCCAAAATGTTTTAAATTTCCAATACTTTAATATCAGTTGAAATGAACAAGACTCAAATGATTCTATCATCGATATTTATGCTAACAAATATGCAATCCAATTTACATAAATAAGCATGCACTCTTCGGAAGAGAATACTAATACATTTGACTAAAGGGAATACTTCAAATGAGATCTTTTAGAGTCTATCTTAACTCTGAAACTAAGTGTCACATGCACACCTGGGTGGAATTACCAAAATCTATTAGGCACTCTGTGGGAGGGCTTCTGAAATTTTGAAGCAGAGAAAATGATAATTGTAGAGGATACTTCTGATTATTCACTATCAATACTTTTTAAACTTACATTTCTCAACCCAGAGAATGCTTTCTTGCTTTTCAAAATCAATCATTAGTCTCAGAAGACTTTCAACAATGATTAAGATCTGCTTTAAGATGTGAATATTTAGACTGCTAATCTATGCATGGAATGTCATTACCAACAATAAATCAGGTCTATGGGATCTGTGTAATACATAGAATAAATAATTCAGTGTCCTCATATTCAGATTGCAGGAAAATATAATACAGTCTTGGGTTTTAATTAAAACCAAATGTGAATTATAATTCCTACATTTTTTTAAAAAGGCAGTGAGAATCAGCCCACAAACTAAGGATTCAAGCTCAAGTCTGCATTGATTCCTTTGAAAGGTGTTGTAAACTAGCTCCGACAACATATGCCTGCTGAGCTAGAATGCCAATCATCCCTTTCAACCTATGTAATTGTATTATATTTTTCCTGATCTACACCAATCATACTGTCAAAATGTCACCTTGGGGCCTTTTCTGATGGCTGTATATTTTTGGAGGTTTGGACATTTTTGTTATTTTCTATATAGAAAATATTCAGCAAGGTTTATGATGTTGAAAGCATTTTTCTTCCCAACATTCTCGTTTTGTTTGTTTATAATTCAGTTGCTGATACTACCAGAGAATTTTACTGTTGGGTGCTGTCATGTTCTGCTCCTAATGTGAACTCTCACCTTGTTGCTGTAGCTGACTATTCCATAGTGAAGTTGAGAAAAAGGTTTGCAACGACAAGAGACAATGTGTTTGAGTTTCTGTGGGAAAGAATATAATTCAACACACATTTGTATTTTGTGCTAGTAGAACAAATCACTCCAAAATTTGCTAAAGGGAGTGTCACTCTTGGCAAGACTACCACATCCAAATGGCTCCTGAGACATAGCAGTCCCTTGTTTATCCCATTCCTTTGCCCATTTGATTGGCTTGGGAGTGTTGACACCTCATTCCAGTGGGATTAAATGAAGACGTTCTGGTATATCTTTGAACTGAAGATGAAAAACTAGGGAAGTCCTTTGTGCTAATAATGGAAGATAAGATGTGGGGGGAAAGCACTAACATTGGTTGCTCTATTCAGCTTTCTGTGCAGCAAACTAGAAAAGACCATGCTGATACACAGAACACCCTGAGATAAGACAAGTTCTATTCGAGGCATCAAAGGCCCTGGTCACCGCTACTGAATGAGAATCAGCTGGTTTTAAAAGTTTGGACAATTAATTTTCTATAGATTTTTAAGAGATAAATTGGAGCTTTATTATGGTCAGTAACAACTCAGAAAGTCTTCACAGATATTTAAGATTACTGTACTATGGGAAGGGCTGAGAAATTGGCTCAGGTGGTGAGAACATTTGTTCTGCAAGCCTGAGAGGATGAGTTCAAAGCTGCAGGACCCACGTAAAGGCCAGACATGGCATGGTTGCACATGTTTATATTACTGGATTTGGAAGAAAATTATAGAGGGATCCTGGGAGATCATGGACCAGTTGGCCTAACAACAACACCAAGCTTTAGGTTCAGTGAAAGATACTGTGTACAAAGGCAGTAAGGAGGAGAGCAATGGAGGAAGGTACCCTGCCCTTGGCATCTGTAAGCACAATCTCAGGTAAACATACCTGCACTCTCATGTGCATTCAACACACACACATACATACACACGCATGTGCGTGCACACACACTACAATAATACACTTGACAATCTAGTTCTTTCATTTTGCAGACATGCCTCTCTCCAAACAATGCACTGAGCAACCTTAGAACCTCTTGATCATCCATCTGCAATTTGATACCCATATTTCCATCCTTGAATTTCATCCTTGAATGAGTTTTTCTGTCCCTGGTAGGAATGAAATTTAGACACTGTCTATTCAGATTCCTAACATAACTGGCTATGAAGAATAAGACCTGAACTGGCTTGGGATCCATGTGCAGTAAGGCAAAACTGTATCTTCTTGTAACCTTTAAGAAAAATACTCTATTTAATATCTAATGTCTATGCATAATAAGACATGCATATAACTAAAAGCAAAAACATTGTGGAGAGAGACATTCATAACAACTTCTAGTCTGCCATCTTAAATAGGAATCCTTGAGTTCATTTTGTGTTCTAACTTCACACACAACCAAAAAAGATAAGAGAAAAAGGCCATAATGGTGTTAAATATGGATTTGTAGAATGCCCATGAATCATCATCATGACAGAAATCATTCAGTGGTCCACCTTTATCTGCCAGTCATCCCACAGTGAAGTTAGAAACAAAAGAAGAACCAAGCCTTCTAAAAACCAAAGCACTGTTCTTGTCCAGGAATGGAATAAGAATATTGTGACTTAAAACCACAATCATGATACTTAAGAGAAAGAAGCTCCAGGATCTCTGGGATGATGTTGCCCAGGCAGATCCAAACAATCCTGAACTCTCTGCAATGAGAGCAATCTCCACCTGCTTGTTCTGGCTCAAACTCTAACATGGTTTTATACCAGGAAGGCTTCTCAGATTTTAGTGAAACATTATACAAAGGACCATAAATTGGATCCTAGACCATCAGGTAGTGTAATCATAATAAATACGAGTCTATCAGTCACTTTACTTGTTGCCATAACAAAATGCCTGACAAGTGCAACTTAAGGAAGGGTGTTTGTCTCACAATTTTAGGCTACAGTGGGGAAATTATGGCGGCAGAAGCTTGAGGCAACTGGTTGCAGTCCAACTCCAGTCTGGAAGCAGAAGGAGAAACTCCACTTTCTTTCTCCTTTCCACAGAACCTGGGAGCCCTGCCCATGGAACAGAGAGAGCAACCTGTACATTTTCATAGGCCTTCCCATGTCAATTACCTCAGTCTATACAAACCCTCACAGACATGTCCATAGATTTGTTTCCCAGGTACTTCTTGATCTTGCCAAACTGGTGATCAATATTAACCAACACAGCTCTACCTCTTAGCACTTTGACTTCCAAGCCTAACACTTTCAAACTATGACTTTCCACCTAAAGTCTCCATAGATTCATGACCAATTTATCCTCCAAAATGACTTTGCAAATTCAGGATGAACTTCTAAAGCAGTCAACAATTCTAACATCTTTCAACAGTGCAAACACAGTCTCTTCTGAGACACCAGCAATTTGTTTCTCAGCTTTGAAGCCCAATAGCATCAAAAAGCAGTATAACATAATGTCAACACACAATAGCACAGGGTAAATGTAGTTGGACTTTTCTTTATGCCATCAACCAGCTCCCTGAAAAAGACAAGGAGATTTATTATTAATTACGAATTCTTGGCCTTAGCTTAAGTTGTCCCACTAACTCTTTTGACTTAATTTAACCTGTTTCTAGTCATCTACATTTTGCCTCAGGGTTTTAACCTTTCATTCTATATGTCATATTTTTCTGCTTCCTCCATCTCTGGCTGGCTGGCCCCTGGCATCTCCCTATTGTCTCTTTTCCTTTCTCTCCCGGAGCCTAAATTCCTCCTTCTACTTATTCTCCCTGCCTGAAGTTCCATCTATACCGCCTCCCTCCTACTAGTCATTCAACTTTTTATTAGACCAATCAGGTGCCTTAGGTAGGCAAGGTAAAACAGCAACACATATTTACATAATTAAACAAATGCAGCACATCTTTGCATAGTCAAACAAATATTCCATAATAGGTAAACATTCCTATTCCAAAAGGAAAGAATGGGGACATAGCAAAGAATGCTTGAACAAAAGGTAAAATGAAACCCAGCAGGGAAAACACCAAATCCTGGAGCTCCATGTCAGGCATCTAGGGTTCTCAACAAAATTAACTGGATTTCATAGGGCTTGGGGACCAGGCTTAGGTAACCATTTTCCTCCAGTTTTGTTGTCTGCAGCACACATAGCCTCTCTCCTGGGCTGGCTCTACTAAGCACATACCACTTTCCTTGATAGATGTCTTATGGTCCAGGTATCTTCAATAATCCAGGATCTCCACTGAAACTTAAGGTTGACCTTCACAGCTCTGCATGATAACTTCTCAAAGAGTCCTTGAAGAGAATCTGACCATTACACACAGTGCTTACACTTAATGGCATTCTGGAACCCTGTCACAATTGACCATGATCTCTTTATCTTGTATCTGTCATGACTCTAAAATTTGTACCACAAGAACCATGCTGCCAAGTTCTACAGTCAACTCAAGATGTAGTTTGGACCCCTATTAAACCCCTACTGTATCAGCCTTTGCATGCCTTCTAAGCTTAACCTGAGGAACAACCCTTAGGCAGCCATTCTCAAGCAAGGAACTCCTTAGTGGTGTATCAGTTCTGGCCCTGTTCTTTCAAATAAATTTAGAATTTGGCAAGATCTCAATGTGTGAAATTTTGTCTACCTGGTATCTTTCTTATTGTCCCAGTACAGAACAGGAGATATCATATTCAAGGTGCAAATCTCGCTCATAATTAAAGCAGGTTTCTCAGCACCTGCTGATGTGCAACTTTAAACTTGTGTGCATTCCTTTCCTTTCCAAACTTCACAATTTTCATGTTTCTTCTCTCTCTCTCTCTCTCTCTCTCTCTCTCTCTCTCTCTCTCTGCAGTTACTTTTGATGCTGGATAAGAATTTTTTTAAACCTTAATTTCAAGTAGATATTTACCATTTAATAATTCTGTCAGTCACTATCCTCTACTCCTTTTAGTTAATAAAACCACAAAAGTACTACATATTCCCCTGGATTTCAGGGGGAAGGGTTAAAATAATATAAAAATTATGGTAAATAATAAATATTAATTTATTTGATCCCCAATGTACTTAAATACTGATGGTTTTGGTATTTACTGCCTCTAATGTTCTCAATATATGTCTTCAGTATACCTCAGAATTCCAAAGAAGCAGACTCTAACACCAGTAAAGGACTGCCTCAGATGAACTTGCCAGTGAGAGGGCAAACTGGCAAAAGGCAAGCATTTCTTTCTTCCATGTCCATTATGTAGGCTACTACCAGATGTGGCCCAGATTTAGGGTGGGTCTTCTGACATCAGAAGATCAGATCAAGAAAAACCCTTCAGTGGTATGTTTAACTGCTTGAATTTTAATTCCAGATGTCATCAAGTTGACCAAGAAGGCCATCACAGATGTCCATAAGGAGTGTGTGTGTGTGTGTGTGCGCATACGTGTGTGTGTAACTGTGCATCAACTGATTAGAAGTTTGATTGTAAAAGATATAAAAATAAATTTTCAAAAGAAGATATATGAGGATTTTTATGAATTTGGAATAGTCAGACATTCCCACAAGGCTAATACGAGCCAAAAGATTATAATTGAACTACATCAAAACAGGAATGCTGGAAAGACACCCAAGGGGAAGCCTGGATCCTCACAGTCCCATCTGCCTGTAGCATCAGGTGGATGGGTGCCATTTTTATCAGCAAGTATATGGTGGAAAAATGGGAGGAAAAGAGAGGCTTAATGGTTTCTGTGCTATGGTAAGAGTTAGATCTGAAGAGGCGAGGGCAGTAAGGAATTGGTTGATGGTGGCAGCCTGCTGCCAACCATTGCCACATTGAAGTCTGAGGACCATGATGAGCTGGCCCCAACCAACCCTAACTGTCCAGGGGATAGCTGGCCCTGCTCCTCACCAGTTACTACAGCAGGAGAACTGGCTCCTCCCCCCTCCCCCCCCCGAAGATCTGTCCTCCTCAGGAGAGATAGCTCCACCTCTTACCATGGGCATTAGAGAGCTGGCCTAATGGCATGGGCCTAGGAGAGCTGACTTTACCCCTTACCTGAAGGTGGGGTTCCAGTGGCCTGAACCAACAAGACCCACAGACCACACAGACCCATATCCTGAGCCTTGGGGTGGCCCATCCTAACCTCTACCCCATCTATGACCTGCTAGAGTACATGAAGAAACTGGTCCTACAGAATGACCACAGGACCCCCATGACTCAGGGCAACAGCAGGATTTCCAAGAAGAATTTTGGTGAGGATCCAGTGATGATGGTGTGCCAGAGTCTTGAACCAGATGAATGACTCATTGCAATGAATGCTTTGTGGGTGGAGTTGATTGAACAATAGGCTCTACTGTAAGACACATGACAGCACCCAAGACCACTAGCCACTAGGTTAAATGAAAAGGTGTTGAGTGTTGGAAAGACAGAGGAGCAAGGTAGGGTTTTTGTTTGTTTTGTTTTTAATTGATTGGGGGGGATGATGGTTCATGGGTTTGGGAAGGAAATGGAGGGATTGGAGATTGGCATGCAAAATGTGAAATCCCAAAGAATCAATAAGGAATTATGCTTTAAAAACAACTGAAAAATTCTAGTCATCAAAAACACTATTAAGAGAATGAAATAATGAAATATCTTGGCAATGTAAAGTTATGCAATACAAATATGTATCCAAAATACATGAAGAACCATAAACCAATAAGAAAAATGCAATTCAAATGAAAATAGAGGGAAAAAATACTTGAGACACACAATTGAGAATTATAAAAATTAAAAACACAATAAAATATCACCAAATGCCCTTAAAAACATATACAGTATTGACAAGAATGTAGACCCACTTAAACTGTCATACACTGGTGGTGGGAGTGTAAATTGAAACAAACATATTGGAAAGTATTTGGCAGCAGCTACAAATGCTAACCATATGCTAATCATATGATCCTATGTACACAAAAGATAGCGTACATATGCTCAGCAAAAGATACAAAACTGACTGTGCACTTCTAATAATAGCCAGAAGCTTGGATTTAACAAAATGTCCACCAAGAAAAGAATGAAAATTAACATGTAATATAGCCACATAATGGAGTACATTTAGTTATTCTTTCAATTGTACTATACAAATGGAATAGACACAGCTCTATGCAACAATATCTGATTCTCTTCAACATAATCTCAAGTGAAAGAAGCCAGACACAAAAGAATAAAATAATGATTCCTTTTGTCTGAATTCTGTGATTGTTTCTTGACCTAAGTATTTGCATGAGTTTAACCATTTTGAGAAAATTATCACATTTTTTAATTATAAAATAGATTTTGTTGTATGTTTGCTTTAGATTCAATTTAAGCACTTTTTAAAAAAATATGCACATGGACATTTAATTGGGAATGGCTTACAGTTTCAGAGGTTCAGTCCATCATCATCATGGCAGGACATGGCAGCATACAGGCAGACATGGTGCTGAAGAAGGATCTGAGAGTTCTATGTCCTGATCCACAGGCAACAAGAAGTGAACTATGTGTCACCCTGAGCATAGCTTGAGCAAAGAAGATCTCAAAGCCCATCTCCACAGTGACACACTTCCTGCAACAAGGCTACACCTACCCCAACAAAGCCATACCTCCTAACAGCGCCACTCCCTATGGGCTTATGAGGGGCCATGACATTCAAACTCCCATAACCTCCATTCACCACTCTTTCCTAACGGTTTCCTAAAGTAAGCAAAACTGAGCACCAGCCTAGTGTGATGGTTAGTATTACCAGCTTGACAGCCTGCCACTCTGAGAAAACTAATTACTGCATCCGTGATTAGCATTAAGAGAGAGAAAATCCTGTTCCCTCTTTCTTCTTATTTCACCACCAGTGAAGCGGGTGTTAGGGTCCTGGAGGAGTTAAAAAAAAAAGTCATCCACATGGGCAATCAGTGTTTACTACCAGCATGCTGGGGCATCCAACCCCTACAAAGGTAAAATGATGACAACCCCAAGAGGAGCTCACAGGTTCCTTTTAAACATAGCCAAAGGGAGGTCCTAAGGCTGTGAGGTCATTTTATCTACAACTGGCTTAAGCAAGTAGCAATCATATTAGTATATTCTAATTGGCTAGAGCTACTTAGGCGTTGGCCAGGGCTACAGTTTTCCATTTTTGAGCAGGCATAGACAAGGCCCAGGCTTTGTCCTTATTTGGTTACTACCTTGAGCTTATTGATTGGCTGACCTAGTACTTGCTGACTGTGGGGGCTGGCTCAGGCACGGACCAGGCCTCCTAGTCCTTGTTGTTGGGAGTGATGGAAATTGGTTGTCCTTTGTTCATGGCTCTTCCTCAGAAATTGCTTGCCCAGTCTCAGGAAACTGAAATTGAGGCCTGATGTCTGAGAGAAGACTGAGCAGCCTATTATGGTGTCTGCTTGTTCCTTTCTCAGGCATGGGAAGGAAGGAAAGTAGCAGATCCGAGCTGTTAGAGCAAGCAGACCTACTCTGCCTTTCTGGAATGATCAGAAACAAACACAGCTGAGTCTTAAAACTTGAAACTCAGCAGTTTTAATAACTATGGATACTGGGTACAGAAAAGCCGCGCACATCCCTAGAGAAGGCAGAGGCCCAAATTTGCTACAGCATATCCCTTGTAGTCAGTAGAAATGACACTGGAAACAGCTCAGCCCATAGGGACACTTCACTCTGTAGCCTCCATTCACCATCTGTGGGTGTTTGAATAAAATGGCCCCCATAGACCCAGGGGGTGGCAACAGTAGGAGGTGTGGCCTTGTCAGAGGAAGTATGTCACTGGGGGTAGGCTTTGAGGTTTCAGAAGCTCAATCCAGGCCCAATGTCACTCTCTCTTCTGGATGCCTGCCAATCCTTCACCAGAACCACGTCTGTCTGCACACTGCCATGTTTTCTGCCATGGTGATAATGGACTAAACCTCTGAAACTGTAGGCTAACCCCAATTAAATGTTTTTCTTTATAAGAGTTGCTGAGGTCATGCTATGTCCTCATAACAATAGAACAATGACTATGACACCATTTCTCTAGTTTCTGGATTAATTCAGACATAGTTTTGTGGCTGAACCTTTCTTTGGAGATATGATGTTACATAGTGAATTCTATACAATTTCAGTTAAAGTAATTAATATCCAATGCAAACAACTATATAAAGAATACTTCTCCCAATTTAGCCTTAGCATAATGCCAATTTTGATGACAGCCTCGTTGACTGTATCACAATAGGAGAGATAGCATTATAGTAAAAGTGTATTCAGGAAGAAGAGATGACCCAGTGAGACAGAAAATCAAGAACATATGAAGGGTTCAAGCTCATTCTTTTGTAATAACTTATTCCCTTATCAATTAAATACATTTCATGAGAACTATATAATCCCTTCCTAGGGAAGAACCCCTCTGTAACCACCTCCCACCAGGTACCACCTAAAGGTTTCACCACCTAAACACCATCACAAACTAAAGATCAAATATGAAATACTCAAGCAATATATAAGCCCTGCCAGTGGAGAGTACTGCCCACTCCCACTGCCATGACACAAAACTACCTGTAGAACATGAATAAGCTTTCAAAACACTTTTGAAGATCATCAGTAAGAGGAATGCTGCTTACTGGTTTGCTTTTCTTGGCTTGTTCAGCTTGCCTTTTTATATAACCTTGAAGAACATGCCCAGGGGTGGCCATACACAGTGAACTGGGCCCTTTCACATCCATGATTAATCAGTAAAATTTCAAGATGGGAACTCAAGGTAGAAACCTGGAGTTAGGAATTGAAACAGAAACCATGGAGAAACACTGCTGAATGGATTGCTTTCCACGACTTGTTCAGTTTGCCTTTAATACAACCCACAGGATGCCCTGCCCAAACATAGCAACGCCTACAGTGGGCTGGGCCCTCCCACATCAATAATTACTCAAGAAAATGTGTCCCATGGACACACCTACAGGTCAGTTTGATGAAAATGATTCCTCGGTTGAGGTCTTTTCTTCTCACATGATTCTAGACTGTGTCAAACTGACAAAAATTAATGAGCACATCTTTTGTATGTGTGTTTTACCATTTTGCTGAGCTTAACTCTTCTCTATGATGTCCTTCTTGTCACTGCCTGAAAGTGTTTCTGGTATAACAACCCTCACACCCAGCCCACTGATAGCTGCCTGGAACGTGGTGCTAAGCTAAGTGGCCACAGAACTAAGAGAATAGGACAATGGCAGCTACTGGGTCCCTAAAGTGAACAGCATTGACCGAGTCTTGGATGGACCTTTTGTGGCTCCCCAGTGAACACCTTGGCCTATGCTGACATTAGGGTTGCTCAGGGCTTTCATATTGGAACTTAGTAATCATCTGATGAGAGTCATTGGGCCTGGAACCAGCATAGTGGCTTATACTTGTAAGCCCAGCCTGTAGGAAGCTGAGGTTGTTTATCCACCAGTTCAATGCCACCCTGAACTGCATAGTGACTTCTGCTTCATTTGGGACATTCCTATAATCCTAGCACTTGGAATACTGAGGTGGGAGGATTATAAATTCAAAGTTGTATTTCTGAACATCTAGAAAAATGAAATTCAAAGTTGAGCACTACAAAATGGATACATAATATTAGTAAAAAAAATCATAAAGATCTTCCAGAACAAATTAGGATTGGCTTTTGAAGCTCTGGTATATTTTAAACAGAAGAAATAATTATCTGAGTTGAATTATTTTTGATCACTATTTTGATAAATTTATTAAATTACCAAAAGACATAGTGGATAGATAGACACGCCCCTAATACTCCTCTTAAAGGTTAGTTTAAACCAGTTTTTCCTCAGCCTGCCTGGAAAACCTAGGCCTGGGTTAATTATTTATAAGTCCAAAACTAACTTTTCATTCCCTTCTTTTGTTGACCCAAGAAAAGCCTTTAAAACATCATCAACCTTTGTAGTAAATTAGTGCCCCTGCTTTGTTTATGAGACTGGCTTTGGTCACTGGCAATGCTTTTACTGGACTTTATTTATCCAAGGATTTAAAAATAACTCAAATAAAACAAGTCACTTTATTTATTTTTGACAAAACTGAAGCATCCTTTCCCAAGGAACCACCTAAGATCAAAATATTATATTTAATGAACCTGACATATCAGTTGTTATTAGTGACTTTTCCAATACATCATTTTTGCATTGCCCAGCAGCCATGCTTGAAAGATTCAGAGTGGGAAGTCAGTCTCTTTTCACTGATATTTTGTAGTAGCTAAATTTTCTAGCAGTTCTTTTTAGGCAGCCATGAATGATAGCATGCATTATGAAAAGGAGGGTGCTATGAATTTCTTGGAAAATGTGAGGCAAATGTTACAAACCCAGATAGAGAATTGCTGTGATAATCTGAATGTAATTGGCCACCATAAGCTCATAGGGAGTGCTACAGCTGAAGCCCAAAAAGCATGCATTCAGCTTTTCATCAACACCGTTTAAGTGTTTTGTGGCAGGACCTCTTTAAAGAGCTGCAAGGTTTTGCAGCTAAAGCTGAGTCAGGAAGCCTTTCTTAAATGAGAGCACTTGCTTGTCTCTAGCAAGCAGAGCAGACCCGAGAAATTGCTGCTACCAAGAAAACAT
>LOJH01043266.1:2500-14029 GCA_001685095.1 Ellobius talpinus
TCTCTTTGGTGTGAGAAGTTACTCTGCACACTACTGAAAAAGAAACCTGGACACCAAACAAGCCACAAAACTTTTGACCTCATTCTGTTGTATTTGAAAGATGTGGTGAAGCAATATTGACCTACAACTTGTGGGAGTGGCCATATTGTAGAAGTAGCCATCAAATGTCCTTCTTAACTTGAGGCCCATGCCTGATGAGGGAGACCATGCCTGACACTTCCTGGATGACCAGGAATTGGAGACTGGATAGCCCAGAGACCTAGGGGAGGACCAACCAAACATAACTAGCAAAACCAAAACAAAACCCTCAATGATATTCTGTTGTGCTTATAGATAAGCACCTTGTCCAGTCCTCTTCAGAAAGGATTCTCCTGGCAGCAGATGGGAGAGGGTGCAAAGACAAACAGAAAGACATTATGTGGAGGGAGTCTAAACTGGAGGTCTCCATGGTGTTCCTCCCATCAGAGCTCAGGAATCCCACAGAAGAGAGAGAAGAAAGATTGTAAGAGTCAGAGGGGATGGAGAACACCAGGAGAAGAGGACCCACTGAACCAATTAAGCTGGCCTCATATGGGCTCACAGAGACTAAAGAAGAAAGCACAGGTCCTGCATGAGACTGCACTAGACCCTCTGGTTATACGTTATGGCTCTTAGCTTGATGTTTTTGAGGGACACCTAGCAGTTGGGAGTGAGTGTGCCTCTGACTCCTTTGCCTCCTCTTGGGACTCTTTGTCTTCTATTAGGTTCCCTTGTCCAGCCTCAATATGAGGGCTTTAGCATTGTCTTATTGTGTCTTGTTTTGTTGTGTTTGGCTGTGTCTCTTGGATGCCTGCTCCTTTTTGAAGATCAAAGTAGGGATAATGAATATGGCGGAGACAGGATGTAGAGCAAAGCTGGGAGAAGTGTTGAAGAAGGAAACTGAAGTCAGGATGTATTATATGAGAGAAGAATTTATTTTCAATAAGCAATGATAAATTGAAAAATAGTATATTGATATATCTTTTCTTATATGTTATTAATAGTCTCATTTTTAGTAGTTTTATTGATAATTTCTTTCATTCTTAAATGAAAATTTAAATTCTATCATAAGTGCATGTGAAAATATATATTAGCTAAAGTCTCTAAATAGCTAGAATAATTGAAAATATTGCATTATATATTTTGAATAAATGTGTATATTCACATTTATACATATATGCTTATAGAATATATTGGGTCAGGTTGCATGATAGTAGGATAGACAGGCAAATTATTGAATGTATTATTTGAATAATATGTTATTCAAAATAAACATTGAAGAGGCAGAGATAGTTCTTCTATACACGAAGTTGAAAGCCTAAGTGGTCCTAGTTCATGTTGAAGTTTTGAAAGTCATCTGGAATATCTGCTGTTAAGTGCTCTTTGTAAGGTCAAAGAAGCTGCAGCATGTGGATGATAATAGCACTGTTAAACACTAGTTCAGGAAGAGAAGAGCTTGAAAATCTGCACTGGCTTCTCATCTGATTGCCCCTCTATCTGGACACCTCAGACTACTAAATGGATCCTTTCCACAATCTCAGTTTACCATTCCTCCATTATTTAACAACCTGTGCCAATCTTTTCCACAAACACCATTGTATACACACTCTGAAGTGCATCTTACCACCTACTAGGTAAGCATAAGTCTAGTCAAGTTAACTGAATATTAACCATCACATATCACACATATCACACACACACAGAGAGAGAGAGAGAGAGAGAGAGATGTGTACTGTGATTTGGGTATCCATAAGGAATCACTGAATCTATCTCCCCTAGATAATGGGTCACTACCTTATTTATGCCACCACCCAAACACAAATGTACAATTCACGTCCCATCTGGACTTTCTTCTCTCTGCTTTTCCTTCAAATTTCAGATGATAATATCAGTATAGTCCATTTAAGAACATTCTGAACAAACCTCTCCTGTGCTCTCTGTCCTAAACATAAAGAAGCCATTTCTCTGAGATAAGTTCTGAAGCTGCTGCAACATTTGTGTAGAAGATGTCATCTCTCCTTATCTTATCTGTGTCTTAGAAAGTCTGTCCTGTGATTATTTCATATGGCACGACATTTGGTGTTTGTGACCGTCCTACTGGAGTTAACGGCATATGGGAACTCACCCACTCTGAATACTAAGCTTATCCAGTCTCTCTCCCAGAACCAACATAAGACAACTAATAAAAATGCTTGCAATAACCGAGGGTCATATAAATGCCAAACACAATAGTGATTCCTCATTTTGAAGTTCTGTAATGTCAGTGCTTTACCAGCATCGTGGAAGAAAGGAGGGGAAGGCAAAGCCGGGTACTTGAGTAATTAGAAATAGTTTCTCAGGATTCATTTCAAATTTTTCTATTAAAGGTGAAGACACATTTTTAAGGTCACTTTGAATGTGAGATCAAGTTTCATAGTGGAATTAGAAATTGTGTGACCCTTCCAAAGTCCTCTCTTTGTGTTTATGCATTTTCCCAAACCAAAAAATAAAAATAATATAAAAAGCTACAAGGGAAACCTTTAACTAAATCAGATGCAGATGGCTGTTTGATAAAGCAGAGGTACTTTTTATCATTTTAAAAGCTTTTGTTTTCATAAAGGAAAGAAAATGGGACATGTTTCTTCGCTTCTGTTTTTAAGGGAGAAAAAAAGCATAAGTTTTTTAATTTGAAGTGGAGTATTAATGGCATTATCTCCTGAGAATTGCTGCACTACAGTGAATTGTAGAAAAAGCATTTACTTGCAGCTTTCTGGTAAATTTTTCTCTTAGAGAGTTAGTGCCATATTATAGCAGCCTACCACTACAAGACAATATGTACACACCCTGAGAGTTAATTTCCTGAGCCTCTTTTACTAGATCGTCTTGTTTTCTTTGTTTATATTATTGATTTAGAGAAAATCATTCAGTGAATTTTGAGTGCTTCCCTAAATGAGAAGGTGATAAAATATGGCAGGGAGACTGCTGGATACAGTGTAGCTAGGACAATAAAGCCTTGTGTATCTACTGCAATTTATGACTCACATTGTCCTGTGTGAATCTCTCTGTACACCTGAGCATTGTGAGGATAGGCACAATCACACCAATTTTATAGTCTGAAGTGAAAACATGTGGCATTTAATTGGGTTTCCTGTGGTGCCCTCACCCTATACCATCAGTAATTGAACTGTTGCTTGCAGATTCACTAGTCAGTCTAATGCTCCTTTGGCATAAAGATGCTTCTAGATTAAACATCAGCCAAGCCACTGAGAGGTCTTTTGACTACATCTACTGCTTACCTGACTCTGGAGTTAAAACCATGGCATGGGTAACAGCGTTGTGAGGATTTGCATCTGAACAAAGATGCTTATTATTGAATCTCAAAGACCAAACTGAAATCCACAAACATGTAAGGAGGAAGATACACAAATGAACAACTACAAGGGTGATATGTGGCTAAATGAATGAGAAGTCTTCCTCAGCAGGAGACCGTCTTTAAAGCCTTTGGTGATGAGCATAAAGTTAATGTTGTTGTAATATTTGTTGGACAAATACATCCCTTTCAATCACTTCAGTAGTGACCTCAGTCACTCAATCAATGAATATTTTCTGGGCTTTGATCTCAAGAAGGTACAGGGATATGTAGACAAGAAACTCTGCTTGGATACTTTAAGAACCATGGTTGTGAAGCTTCTTTTTTTTTCATTAAAAAATGGTTTAGAAACTACACCTGGTTTTGTAAACTTTTTGTGAACTTATATAATTTAAAATGAAGGTTTGGCAAATAAGTTCCTAGGACAATATGGGCTTTTATTTAATGATTATAGTTATTTTTAATATTCTACTTAAGTCCTAGAAATACAAAATGAATTAAGAAATTAACGCCGGTATTAATTAACCCTATCAAGACAAAGTCTGCACACTAATGTGGGATTCCCCTCTGTATACTGTGAATACCATTGTCTAATAAAGAATCTGTTTTGTCTAATGGCTTAGTAGAACAGGGGTAGGTGGGGAAAACTAAACTCAATGCTGGGAGAAAGAAGGTGGAGTCAGGGGAGAAGCCATGGAGCCCCTGCTGGAGACAGATGTGCTGAAGCTTTGCTGGTGGGCCACTACCTCGTGGTGATGCACAGATTAATGGAGATGGGTTAAATTGAGATGTAAAGGCTAGCAAATAAGAAACTAGAACTAATGGGCCAAGCAGTGGTTTAAGTAATATGGTATCTGTGTGATTATTTCTGGAGTCTGGACGGCTGGGAAATGAACAAGCAGCCTCCTTACAACAGCACACATCTCTTCTGTTTTCTTACTCTGCAACTCCATTTTTGCCTTCTTATTCCCATGACTTATTATGCCTTTCTTTTTTTCCTCAAAACCTTTGTGTTGTCACATTCTCTTTCTTCTTTCCATGAGTATTTAATTACTACCTACTCTTTCGCAGTACAAAATACAATTGGTTAGTTTTTAAATTTATGTAAGACACTCGTCCAGTCATTAAAGAGATCCCACCAAGACAAGAAAATGGTTCACAAGCTGCAAGCCATTCTTATCATCACTAGATATTGATCAGTATAGGAAGGGATCATGGAGAAGGCGATCTAGAGAGAGAGGCAGCAGGGCACAGGTGCTCTGAACGGAGAAGGGAGGATTGAACCAGAAAGTGTGGAAGAGGGACAAATACCATTAAGGATGTTTGGAAAAGTCATCGAAAAACCAATAATATTATGAAGCTACTTAAGAATGTATATATCACAATTACCCCCATGTAATGTGATAATGATGTCCCTCCCCACCCCAGAGTCAGGGCTTATTTTACAAAACTCCAGGATCTGGTGGTGATACCTCACTTCAAGTTGTTAGTCTGGGGGGGTCCTTAGAGGTCACCCAAATAATATAGTTTATTGTACGTTCTCTTGGTCACCTACAAGAAGTTCAGAGTAAAAATCTATTACCAAAGATACTGCATATTTTGGTGACAGGTTTGAGAAATCAAGTGAGTCCTGATAAAGAAGTTTCCCATGACACACAGCCAGTGCCAGCTCTTATAATGTTGCCAGGTGCTATGTGAACTGCCAAGGGAGAGAAGTTATGAACAGTCCTATTCCAAGGTAAAGTCTAAGAACTACAATATCAGACCCAGGAGGATAATCCCAGATGGGGAATATAATGGCACTACTTTCTTGAAACCATCGAACAGCTGTCTAATTGGACTCATAGCCTGCTCAGTTGGAAGGAACTTATAGCTGGTGGTATAAAGCTATCTATCCATGATGGGAAGCTGCTACTGTGTGACTTAAGCAGCCTGCTTTCCAATTGCCTTCCAAATACTCATCCTTATATCCACAGATAATGCAACTCTTCTGTCTCATCAAAGAAGCTTCTTTTGACAGTAAATGGAGAACACTGGAAAAATTTACACTGCCCAAAAGGAAGTTAATCAATGACCCTGAATGCCCAGGGCCAAACAGGACATTTATAATACACCCCTTACTGTTAAAACCTAGGGGATATTGTAAAACAAATAGAGGAAGAATGTAAGAGCTTAAAGACTCAGATGACTGCTCTATAATAGGCTCTTCTGAATAGGATGGGGTATTACTCCATATACTCTCAACAACATAGTTGCTTGCATAAGACCAGCAGATTGTTTTACTGATGCCATTATTGTTGCTTGCTTTTTGTTGTTTTTGAGAGTTATCCTGGTTGGAATTTCATGGATTTTATTGTGGTCACTGTCAGTATTACACTATGTGGAATTATCTGAGAAGAGGAAACAATTAAAAAGTGACTCAGTAAGATTGGTCTACATTAAAGGCCATTGTGCATTTTCTTTACTGATGACTGACACAAGCAGCCCAGCCCATGTGGTGGTGTCATCCCTGGACAGGTGACCCTGAGGACTATAAGACAATGGGCTAAGTAAGCCATGAAAAGCAAACAAGAAAGCTGCATTTCCCCATGGCTTCTACTCCAGTTCCTGTCTCCGGATCTCCACCATGAGTTTCATTCCTAACTTCCTTCAGCATTGAACTGCCATGTGGAATTTTAAAAGTAATAAACTCTTTCCTCTCCTGGTTGCTTTTACTCATGGTGTTTTATCATAGCAATAGAAAGTTGACTGATACAGGGGTTTGTTACTGTTGTTGTTTTTCAGGGACAATATTCTAATACTGAGTGATCAGCATCCCAAAAGAATGTAATTAGGTGAAACTATAAGTGGACACCTTAGGAATCACTAGTTTGCATTTGTGTGTGCATATCGAGCGTATATGTGTGTATTTGTGGGTGTGCATGTGTCTGTGTGTGTGTGTGTGTAGAGGTTATGAATTTGAGGTGAGGTGGATGGAGTGGAGCAGGAGGAGTTAGAAAGGAAAAGAGCCATAAAAATAATTTTAACACAGTATACTCACATGTAAAATCCTCTAATAAAATAAATCCTCACTAGGGAAACACTATGTGTCTTCAGGATGTAGTAGAAAGTTCCATGACTATTTATTGCCTCAAGCACTATTAGCTTTCCAACAGGAACACTAAGATTTTAAGAAATATAGTGAATCAAGTTGCTGAAGATACAATAAGAAAAATATACAATGCAGGAAAGTCTACATGACAAATGACTCAGTTGTTTTAAAAAGCAAAGTAATATGAACTTCATATGAAGTAGAAGATAATCTCTTTAACCAATGGCAAGATGAAGCTGCATGATAAAGTTATAGAGTGAGAAGTTCTTCCAAAATCAAGGACAAGGATTTTCCATTCTACAGCTAAATTCTGGAGTTAACTTAAGCAACTAGAGCTCATTGCAACTTGTACTAGTCCCATTTCAAATGCTCAAACGCCTATTAGTATATAGCTGTGTGCTTGGGATCCAAAAGCTGTAGTGCTTTTTCATTTGTATTTTAATAAATAAAGCTTCTCTGAAGATCAGAGAGTAAAACAGTCCCACTGGTCAGCCTTACAGACCAGGCAGCGGTACCACAGACCTTTAATCCCAGTAGCCACACTAGTTGCCATAGAAACTGGGTAGTGCATGCCTTTAACACCAGTGGTGCACACCTTTAATTCCAGAGCTAGAGAGGATTGTAAAACAGGGGATGACAGCTCTGAATCACAGTCTCATTCTAAGATTGCTGGAGGCAGGGTTAACATTTTCAGACTGAGATCGAGGTAAGAGCCAGTGGCTTGCTGCTTTGTTGTTTAGGTCTTCAGGTTGAACCCCAATTTCTTTTTTAAATTGTGCTTCAAAAATCCATAAGTTCTAGGCCTTTGAGAAATCTGAATCTGAAGGCATATATTGTTTTTGAAAGCATCAGTATTGCTATGAACTGTTGCAATACTCCAGAATGGAGTATAATAAGGGTTTATTTATTAACGGGTGAACTCACAGAAAGACTAGTGATCTACATTGCTTTGCATACTCTTGGAATTGGAACCTAATCCAGCAGCCAAAGAGCCTGAGCACGCTTTTTGTCTGCACATATGAGACCACACCCAAAATGGGCCAGTATCTTAAAGGCCATTGCCTGAAGGAGTTTCTATAGCACTGGCCCAAATAATTTTTACAGTAACACTCAATGCTATTTATTGGGCTAAAAATTTTCTATAATCCTACCATAGAAGAAAAGGTTTATGAAGTTTCGAAGATGGAATTTTCTGCTAGAGGACATGGAATGGAGAATATCTTCAACATACGATGTACATAATGCAATTTAAAAAACTGCACTCCTCTTTGTGTTTTATATAAATATGTCTTATTTCCACAGAACCGCTGTTGAATAATCCTTCTGCACATTGTGAAAATGTGTTGGTCTCATTGTTGATAAAAGGCTAACTAGATGACAGCTAGGCACAATTTTCAAGGCAGACAGAGTGCTGAGAAAAAAAGAGGGCAGAGTGAGAGGAGTCAGTATCCAGACAGAAAGGAAGCAGGACATGCTGGAGAGGTAAATGCCACAAGCCTCAAGGGAGCACACAGATTAATAGGAATGACTTAAGTTGTAGATGCTAGTTAGTAATAAGTCTAAGATATTGTTTGGGCATTTATAATTAATAATAAGTCTCTGGGTGGTTATTGAGGGTGTGGCTGGCAGAGAAGAGCTGATTCTGGTTTTGATGAAAAACTCTGCCTACACACAACTGTTCTTTGAGAGTCACACCAGGAAGAAGCAAATCAGAGACAGCTTTTGTTTCACTCATTGCCCTACTTCCATGTTGATGTTTGTATAGCATTTTTATCTGCTGAACTCTTTTCTCTTGTTTGGTGGTCAAACACATGCTCCTAGGTTTCCCCTTTTTAATCATCTTTGCTTAGTTAACTTGCTCTGGAACATTGAGTCCATCTTACTTAGTTCTTAAATATATTTCATTATGAACGTGAAGCTCATCTAAGGGTCCAAACGACTCATAAGACAGTTACTCACTATTGATTGATCATGTATGCCACAAAAAGATAAAAACGATGTTTTCAGTCTCAGATTCAATATCTTCACTAAAAAAAAGAAGAAACTGAGGTGTAGGGCCACCCAGGATCTAGGTATGCTGGTCTTTCTCTTGTCCCTGTAGTAAAGCAAGAAAGCTTGTCCAAGTACTGTGGGATATTTCAGAAGAAGAATATTGGAAAAGTTTGCTAAGCATAGGATCCTTACTTGGGAACCTCCTATGTTTAGTTGGGGTGAATCTCAGTTTAAAAAGATTCTCTTGAATTTTGAACAGAAATTAATAGCCCAATATTTTGAGCAAAGATTGAAGAAGTACGATTATTCCCACCTCTGCTATTTTTAAGATAGCAGAGGAAAGGGGAAAAAATAAGATTCTAAATGCCATCTAATGCTTGAATTTAGAATTCAAGAAAAAAATGCTGCAGTCAAACAAAAATAGGGTTAACTGCTTCAAAATGAGAGTATAGAGTCTGAATGGTGGGTTTTCTGAAGGACAGAATTTGCAATTCAATGTCAGCCACATAGCTTTTGTTGAAGGAAAAAACTAGAAAGAAAAACAGTAGATTCTACAGGGAAATCAGAGGCTGTTTATGCTTTATCATTTGTATACAATAAAATACATTGGGAAGAAAAATTGATCCTGGTTCATTTTCTCATTTGAGTTTTATTCACCTAACCTCAGCTTCTTGGCTGAGGCCTGTACCATTCACGTTTATGTGAAAAGGCCTGATATCCTACTCTTGCCTTTCAATAATTATAGGTCTCCCTAGGATGTGTCTTTACAGGGGAATTTTATAAAGGTTTTAAAGATTTTTATTATGAAGAATTCAGCCCTTCTACACTTATTAGTTTCAAAAGGTACTTTGTAGCCATTGCTAGTGGATAGCTATTGATCCCCTTACAAAGGGGAGGCTCACTCCTGTACACCTGCCTAAGTGCTGTACCTCAGCATCTCTTAACCTGATATAATAATTCTGAGAAGTCCAACCATTATTTTTCTTGTTGAAAGGCCTTTTATCCCTCCCCCTTAATGGTCACAAAATAAACTTTAGGTCTATTGACAATAGTAGTCACAAATTTTACATTGGTTTTATCAGATACATGGAAGGCATCGATGAATTTCCTGTGCACAATTAATAAAAACCCAGAAACAGAAATTGGTGTTCAACTTGAAGTTCAGAACAGCAAAACAGTCAACCACTGGCTTTTATCTCTACCTTGATCCAAAATGGTGATCCTACCTCCAGGAATCTCAGAATGAGACTGTGTCTGAGAACTGTCTCCTAATGCTTTATATTTCTCTTTAGGGATGTGCACAGTTTCAACATTGACAAAATCTCAAAACTGAGCAGTACAAGTGGACACAAAACCCCATGCCTGAATAAGAAACCATTTGTAACTGATACTTTCTGGCAAAAGGATAATCAGTTCTCTTCCATGGAGTGTCTCTGGGTATATTAATCACACTCTATGGCAGATTCCATTCCCAGAAGTACACAACCAATAACAATGAACTCCATGTTTTCTGTTTTGTTTCATTTTAGTTTTATGTGTGTGTTCTTTGTTTTGATATTTTTGAGTCATAATGGTTTCCATTTTATGATGTTTGTTTGCCTTGATTTTTACTTTTTTGTTTTATTCTGCTTTTGAGAGAGATGAACACGAAGTTGGATACAGAACTTAGCCTGAAAGTAAATGGGAGGGGTTTGACAAATGATAAAAATATATTGTATCGAATAAATCTGAATTAGAAAAACATGAAAATAGTAAAGAAAGCAATAATCTATGCAATTCATATGTTATTTAAGTGAAAAGAATACTATTGTGCTTAAAATATAATTGTCATAAAGTACAGTGATAAATGTAATAGTTCTTATTCATAGAAACTGCTTCATCTACTGCAGGAAAAGCAAATGTTTACAGAGGATTAACATGGAATACACATGTGGAAAGACCTCCACATGCTCTGAAGTTTCAATGAAGCCCATTTGCAATAAAGAGCTCTACCTATAAGGAAGTGGTGACATTTTGAGCTGGAAGGTAAAGTGATATTCCAGAGGACAAATTTCTTACAAATAAATCAAACTGAAGCAATGTCAGGGATGGAAAAAGTTTGGAAACACTGGGGCACAAAGATAATGGAAGGAGACTTAATGGGGTTGGAAGAATATAGGAGTTTAGCCTTGGGTCAGGTTTAATGATAGAAGAATTTGAACAGCAGAGAGGCATAGTTAAAGAACAGTTTAGAAAGATGAATTAGTAATAAAGGAAAAAAGGAGGGACCACATGGAGGCCAGTTAGAAGGCTGATATAGTAATCCATGTAAAAGTGACTGAGAGAATTAAGAGGCTTACAGTGTATATTAACTGATGAGTCCAGATGTGAGAGGCTGATACTGTGCTAAGACAGTAAACAATTTTACAGCTATTAGTACTCAGGGAACATTGTAGTTTTTCTAAATTATTGTTATGTTTTGCCCTATAAACCCAGCAAGCATCTTTATGTCTACATAAGAGAAAATTTTTTCATCAAATACAAATTTCCTTAGAAAAATAAGTTTCTTATGGACACACACTATAGGTTTGAAGACTGGGGTTAGAACTCAGATTGGTTTGATATTAACTGCTCTCTAGGTCTGTATTGTCTCAAACGGCAGCAGACAATATACACCTTCATTCTTCCTGGTGAGGGGAGGAAAAAGAATAAACTTCATAGACAAGAGGCACAGATGAGAAAGGCTTTGCCAATGAATAGGAGAAAGCACTACAGTACAAAGGAGAAATCCTATGTACTGTGGGCCCTGGAGAAAATGGGCAATGTATTAGCTAATATATAAAAGGAGATAAATAAACAAACATGGTTTTGTTGTCACTGCTGTTATTCTTAATTCTTGGATTCGATTTGCTAGTATTTTATTTAGTATTTTTGCATCAATGTTCATGAGTGGGATTGGACTGTAATTCTCTTTCTTAGTAATGTCTTTCTATGGTTTTGGTATCAGGGTAATTGTAGCATCATAAAAAGAGTTTGGCAATGTTTATTCTGTTTCTATTGTGTGGAATACTTTGAGGAGTATTGGTATTAGTTCTTCTTT
>LOJH01043268.1:0-20937 GCA_001685095.1 Ellobius talpinus
TGTATTCTGATGGTGTATTCTGATGGTGTATTCTGATGGTGTATTCTGATGGTGTATTCTGATGGTGAGCATTTGTGTATGTATATATTCTATCCTCCATTGTTTCACATTGGGTCAGTTTCAGGGGACTTCATAAGATGTGACAGCTTCAGCCTGTAGAATGAGCCCCAGAGATTTCAACCCTACTTCATTTACACAGAAAACTGCAAGTAAAATCTCTTCTGTGGTATGGAAAACCAGGGTTTTACTCTTAAATACAGTACTAAGTAGTTTCAAAGTCCCTTTTTACAAGACCAACAAGCCCACATATTAATACACTGTGGAGAAGGTAAGCAAAATAAAATCTCAGACTTAGGTATTAATTGCTGTGCTTACTTAACTTTATTATATTCTTCAAAATTGAAGATAACAAAACATAGTATTATAAACACCTGAGGACCACTCAACTGGACATAGCATCTTCATACAAATAATTTGCAAGAAGATCAATTTTAAGAATCTAGTTGTACCAGAAATGACATAGGTGAAGTAATCTTTTATACATTTCTGCTGTTATATAAAACACATTTGGTATTTTTAAAGAGAAAATGGACATTCTTGTCCTGGTGAACATTTTGTTGACATTTAGAACAAATGGCTAATACATGTATAACTGATTCTCACAGCTTATATGTATTATACCACTATATAAAGTAATGGCATACAGCATCATTTTCCTTTGAAAGCTCTCATTTATAAAAATAGAGCCCCAATGTCAGAATTAAAGTATCTTTTAAAATGTAGTAGGATTGATGGCTCAATAAGTAAATCAATTAGAAATATTGCATAGGATAAAGAGCTTACCTATGTGGGAGCCAATCTAAGTAGAGTTTCTTAACACCTGAATAATAAGCTGAGAGATACTGGTAATAGTAAAATGATGTACATATTTTTGATGGAATAAACATCTATATATATAGTTCTTTATTACCTTTATGGCAGTGTAAAGTGCCATAATAAATCAAAAAATCACTTGTGTATTCTCACAAATATAGAATAGTATATAAATATGCTAAAGTATCCATATGAGTAATAAACACAAAATAATTTTTTAAAATTTGGACACAAATATCTCGGAAATAGACGTCAGGATTGAATGTCTAACGTTTGAGCTTAGCAAAAATTCAGAAAATTGTAAAATAGGTGTAAAGTTTATCCAATTCCATCCAATCCACTCTTGTAGAATAAACATCTCCTCCACAAAAATTATTCACTTTAATCTATCCTAAAAATATCAAAGACTAGTAAGAACACTTTATGCAAGCTTATAAATTTGCTTTTTCCCTTTTGTATGAACAAATACACCACCAAGGGCATGAAAATAAAGGAAAATAATTTACATGGCTCCTTCCTTTCTAGTACTGTATCATGAACAGAATAATGGGGAAGGAGATGAGAGCTTAAGTGCATCATTAAACTCTTTTGAGAGAAAATTGTCATGGTTTTGTAATAGAGATTACGTTGCTGGTATTTGCTACATGAAGTACACTTGTAAACACAATAAAAATAATATAAATTGCCAGTTATAAGTATGCTAATAAAACATATTCAATGTCATTTAAAGAGTAAGAACATACTATCAATGCAATTGTACTACAATTTTGATAAAATATTTTTATAAAAATCTTTCATAAAATACAAACTGATGAGATGTTTACCTTTAAAGTAAAACATTTTAAGTAAACCTGAGAATTGTCTCTAATCTAAATTTGCATATTTCAATTATATTTTATTTCTTTAAGTTTTTCAATGTAGTAACACAGTTTTAATGCTGGTCCTAGTTTCAGCCCCATATACTTCATCATCAGTTCACTCTTCAGTAGTAGCAGAGCTTTTCCATCAATTTCCTATAGGAAGAAGAAAATTATAGTAAGAATCCTTCCATAGCTTATATAGTATTGTAGTATATATATACATATAAATACACATATATATGTATATATATTCATTCTCTGGATATATTTCTATGAAAACTAATAAAATTTGATTTGTACAATGGAACATCATTTGACAATTTACAAACTTAATCTAATTTTTAAGAAAAAGGTTTAACCCTGTACTTTCAATATATGTTCTAAGTACCAAAGTATCTGACTTTACTGTGTACTGAACAAAATACTAGCACATATTTATGACAAATAGTTAAAGACTACGAATAGTAGAAATGAATTTCCTATGTTATTAACTTTCTGAGAAGGGAAAGGAGTATGTCATCAATGCAAACTGTAAACATGCTATACAATTTCATCTTCATGGTGAAAGCTAATCAGCTGTCTGAAGCTAGTTAGGTGTTGAAACAAATATTGATTAAAATATTGAAGAGGGGCTCCGAAGGATTGCTCAGTCAGTAAAGCACTTGTGCTGAAAACATAAAGAGTGGAGTTGGATGTCCAGAATCCATGTAAAAATGCCAGACATGGTGGCATGTACTTAAATTCCAGCAATGAAGATGTAAAGACATGATAATCCCTGGGGCGCACTGGCTAATCAGTGTAACCTAGTTGACGAGCCCCCAGATCGCAATGAGAGACCCTGTGTCAATGGAAGCTCGATAGCCTTACTGAAGATGATACCTGAGATTGTCCTCTGGCTCCCATAAGACATATACACATGTGCATTTGCACCTGCACACACATGTGTACACACACACGCACACATAAAATAATGTACACCAGACATTGAACCAATGATTTTATATTAGAAGATGTTGTGAACACATTGCTTAACAGTCACAAGGAATCCTTTTAATTTTTTTTATTATTGTAAGTATACAATTTATGTCATAAAAGCCTATGATTTGTTATTCAAATTATAATGAAGTTGCTGTTTTCACTGGGTATCATGAGAAGGCCACCCTGGTATAAGCTGTGGGTCAACCCCTCCTACTCGTGGTCCTAGAATAGAACAGGGAGCAGGTTGGGGGGAGGGTTCTTGTATTTGTCATTACAAGAAGGGGTGGTCTACATGAGAGTGGCAATCCTATAATACCACCTCTTGAAAACCTGAGGTTGTTTAGTGTATGAGATTCTTAGATACCCATTTAAAGAACAGTCAGTTAACCTACCATTTAAGGCCTGAATGTTGGGCAAAGCAATCTTTCTCACAAATGAAAAAGATCAGTTGATATGGTTCCCCCACCATCGATACAACTCAGTAGCAAACTGAAAAGCCTGCACAGAGGTCATTCAAAGGCATAAGGGCAGCAGGAAAACCGGATCAAAAGATACGTTACATGTTGCCTGAAGAGGTCGGCGAGGGGGCCTGATATGTGAGGATCTGTATGTTTCATAAACTGTATCACTTCATCCACAGACCAGGTTGAAGGGTCCTTACAGAAGCCTTGTTTCAGGACACTGGGGTCAGGTACAGCTATATAACTTGAAGCTTCAATGGGAGGGGAAAAAAAACAAATCATACTTGACCTGATCATAATACTGAAAGAAGAGACATTAGGTAGAAAGTAATGGTCTCACTCCTGGAACCTTCTCTTCAGTACCTAAGTAAGGACTTAAGATTCCAACGGTAAAATCT
This sequence comes from Ellobius talpinus, assembly GCA_001685095.1. Taxonomy (NCBI): domain Eukaryota; kingdom Metazoa; phylum Chordata; class Mammalia; order Rodentia; family Cricetidae; genus Ellobius; species Ellobius talpinus. Next base: position 3,571 of record LOJH01043268.1, read on the forward strand.
CATGAGAGCCTTAAGGAAGATGATCTGCGGAGTGCTGCACAGAGTGTGTCACTGAACCTCCCCAAAGAGCAGAACAGCTTTACACTAGAAAGTACAAAGCTTCCATGTTCATGAAACACGTGTAGCAATCCAAGGCCTCTTAGGTCCCAAGCAAGGACAGGAAAAGGTGCTACTTGAATTACACTGGGATAAGCTGAGCTAACTCAGTACTGTCTTCTTTGAACAGATCCAACAAACTTCGCACAAGCTGCTCTTTTAATGCCCTTTTCTTCTAAATTGACTGTATTTTGTTCAATATGATGGGGCCTTTCAAGTTTACAGGTTTATAATCCCTTATATTTTTCAATTTTAACTAATATATTTCAATGTTTGAGAAAGAGATTAGTTATTGGAACCATTCTCCTCAATTCAGTATGGTCATTTTTAGCATTACTTTTACACTTTATAGATTCTCATCTCTGGCTTAAATGTTAATCTCAATTTTAAAGAAAAAATTATTTCCTGCTCAGCTCAGTTAGAAAGTAACTTTAGTAGTATTTTTATTTGATCCCTCTTTCATGATTCACTGTCTAGCAATAGATATTTTGATTAGACATTTACTAAAAAGGCAACAAGACAAAACACAACTAAGGTATTCATCTGATGAGGTTCAGGTTTTAGAGGTGTTGTTCACTAAGGTGTGTAGAAATTTGTGTTCAAATACTCATTAACTTAAGGAGAATGCTCAACTTCCTGAGTGTGTGATGATAAAGAAGGTTTTGAACTTTTCTAGGAAAAATCTGTTTATATTTCTAGGTATGAATTAGTCAAAGGTATATAATTTGTTTCCTATCATCCAGGTCATGGCAAATATATGGATGCTTTGAGTATTTACCCCAAGAAGTAAAAAAAATAAAGAAAATGTGTTCAAAATTATAATGATTTTCTGTGAGTAGTTCTACTTTTTCTTTTCTTTACAAAACCACAACTGTAAAGTGAAATATCTACTAAAATATATCCTAGCCTTAAAATTTCAGAAAACATAAATAAAAATTTGCTGGACTTCATTAATTCAGGTAAAACTGGTGATAATGTAGCTGGGAGTTTCCAACACTTGATACTGCAACATGATGTCATCTACAAATCTGTTGGGCTATATTCTCAACTATTCTGGCACACTTGTGACCCATGAGCCCCAGGCTGGACAAGTCTACAGACAATGCTGTACCATTTGGGAATTAGGACAATTAGAAGTTATCTTTTACTCAACAATGCCATAAATATTAAAATATTTACAAGGTTAATTATATTTCTAAATCTAGGTTTTAAAAAGGTTTCTGTCATCAGAATCTGGTATAGTTATGTCTTGCATAACATGTAACTACTTTACAGCTAGACTGTATGAAAAGGTATGATTTCTGGCATAAAATTAATTTCAAATTAAGATAAGACTATAAGATCTTCTGTTTTCACTCTATTACTAAAACAAAATTGAGGATGCATCTTCAAAATGATCAGAGGTGGTTGTAAACATTACATGACTACTACTCAAATATAAAACAAACTAATCATGAGAAAACAAAGTTCAGGTATATTTTTTCCTGCCCTTATAGATTGGGATATCAATAAATATACCTGAAATAAAGTGATTTAATTTCTCCTGACTATCATGGAATTTCTTCATAATGTAAAGGTGAACAATTTTCTTTCATCCAAATAATGAGAGAATAATACAATAAGAGTTGTGTCAGCAACAGTGATAAATGAAGCTTAAACTAATAGTCACAGGACCTGAAAGAAAATAATGACACATCTAGATAGGTTTGAAATGAAATGGTTATCTTTTCTCTAGAGGTGCAGGCAATCAGTGTCTGGATCCAAGAATTGGCCTAGCCACGTTTTTGTCTCAGGGATCATAGCCAAGTGACTTCTGAGATTTTTTTTCACTGAAAATGTTTACTAGTAGCTATTCTTCAAGGAATTTTAAAAATTAAAAATTATGTATACAAAGCCATATAAAATATATGCCTGGCACATAATGTCACATGATGATGATGATGACTTATTTTTAGCATCACAAAGTATTAATAAGCAATATCATTACTATTTATCTTTCCATTCCTAGGATTGTCAGTAGCATTACTCAAACATTTGGAAGTCAGATAACTAGCATTAGAAATTTTAAAATCAGAAAATTTTACAACCTTTTACTAAGAAAGCCTTTTTCACAAGTTGATATTTAGTGAACTTAGAATTAACATTTCATATTAGTTCTTATGGACTAAAAATCCATTTTTAGACCTTTGGTAAACAATATCACTTTAAAAACAAACAATCACTACAGGAGGTGCGGTAGGATAGAAGGGACAACATTAAATGTGTCATAGATGTGTAAAGTGAGGTTGCTCATAGATAACATCCATGATAAAAAACAAAAACCCAACGAGGTCACTTGCTTTCTATGTTCTTTACTCTTCAACCCAGCCTAAAGAAAATGGACAGAACAATTATTATCTCCTTCACTCTCCTGCACTCTTAACCCTTAAAAGGTTAAGTAGTAGCAGCAGGAAATGCTATGTGATATTTTTCTTTTTAAAGAAGATGCCACCTTTTCTTGGCAGATCTAAGAGAATGACAGCGGATGTGGTGATTAGGGAAATGATGTGGTTACAGAAACAGGATAACAGAGACCTGATCCAAGAGCCACACACAGGCTGGTACCAGGAAATGTCTCAACAGATGTGACATCACATCAGTTCTGTGATGCTATGAGGACAGGAATAGCCACAACAGTATTGCCCCTGGCAATGTGGAAGAGAGAACATGACCTCTCTAATTTTGGCATTTTAAGAGGTGATCAGGTGGTATGGTCAGGAAGGGAATCCTCAAGGAAAAAGATAAACATACACTGACTGGGAAACACTATTCTTGAATATACCTTCCTTGTTCTTTTTCCATTAGTGTTTAATTTGCTTATAAGTCTTCAAGGTAGATGACTTTTTCATAACTATAGATGTACTTGATGTATTTGACACAATCTCAGAAACTCTCTTGGAGACTGAAGTATATGCAGGATACAAGGAATCACCTATTGATGAATTCTCAGAAGTTTCAAGAAAACTTTTCATTTTAGACATGTCATGTCCCTCAGAAGATATTACTATGGGGTAAAAGAGATTATCTTCAACAACTCAAAATTCTATTAGAAGGATGTCTTACTTTTCCATTGCCATGACAAGGCACCATGACAAAGGCAAAAAAAAAAACAAGAAACAAAACAAAAAAACCCCACAAAACATTTAATCTGGGAGTTCATGGTTCAAGAGAGAGTTCATGACCATCAAGGTGGGGGACATGGGAATAGGCAGGCAGGCATGGTGCTGGAGCAGTACTTAGAGCTGAGAGCTTACATCTGATCCATTAGCGAGAGGCAGAGAGAGAGGGGGGGAGAATGCCAACTGGGACTGGTGTAGGCTTTTATAACCTCAACTCCCTCCTTCAGCAACCTATCTTCTCCAAAATGGTCACACCTCCTAATCTTTCTCAAAGAGCTACAGCAACTGGGGACAAAATATTCAACTCTATGAGCCTTTGAGTTCCATTCTCATTCTGCCACATTCCATTCCATGGTCCCCACAGGCTTGCAGCAATATCATAAAGCAGAATATATTTGATTCAACTTCAAAATTCTCAACAGTCTTTCAACAATGAAACTATTTAAAAGTCCAAAGTCTCTTTTGAGGTTTGAGGCAGTTTCTTAACTGTAAGCTCCTGTAAAATCAAAAGTAAATTACATATACCCAACATGCAATGGCACAGAATACACATTACCATTCCAAAAGAGAGGAATAGGGGCATAGTGATGAAATACTGGACCAAAGCAAGACTAAAACCTAGCAGGGCATCCTCCAAATCCTGTAGATCTATGTCAGATTGTCAAAGGGCTTAGATGGCTCTGGCCTTCCAGCTTTGCTGACTGCAACACATTTCTTTCTCTTGAACGGGTTCCACTCACTGTATGCAGCTTTCCTTGGCAGGTATCCTACAGCTCTGTCATCTCCAACATCCTGGGGTCTCCAATACAAATCCAGGCTTCACCTTCACTTTCACAGCTTCATGCAATGGCCTCTCTGGGCCTGCATGCAGAGACTTCCCTGAAAAACTCCTTCCTTTAATGGTGTAGGACGACTCCACAACCCCTTTATTCTTGTATCCTTCTTGACTCTAAAGCCAGACTATGGCTGCCAAGTTCTGTTGCAGGATCAGGATGAAACCTGGCCCCTTCCTTGAAATATTTACATAAGCTTTGATTTGTTGTTGCTCTTTAGGAACAGATAATACCTTAGGCCTTTTCACAAGTTGTAGAATTAGTTGGGTGGGATCTTGCCCTGAGGTCACCATTCCCTTTATTCCATTTCTCCTTATCTCTTTCAGCACAAACCAAAGCTCTAACATAAAATTTCCTGTTGGTCTTTTTCTCCTCAAACTGTGTATTTTGTATTTCTTGTAGGCCTGCTTGTTCTTTCTCATTGCAGATCAGCATAAGAGTGATCACTAATAACCACATGACAGAGTCAATATTTAGCAGTCTTGAAATCTCTTCTGCAAATGAAACTAATCCAAAACTTTTCAATTTAGTGTCATGAAGATGCTTAGACAAGGACAAAAGGCAGCCACATTCTTATCCAAAATATCACCAAAACAGCTAGCCAAGTTGCTAACATTGTTCCCATCTGAAATCTCTTGAGCTTATCCAAAATATCACCAGAACAGCCTCTAGCCAAGTTGCTAATATTGTTCCCATCTGAAATCTCTTGAGCTGGTTCACATCACTCTCAGCATTAATATCTTCTAAGCTCCTACTATGATGGCCCATTAAGTTCCACTTATAGCATTCAAGCATGCTCTTAGTCCAAAATCCCAAAGTCTTTCACATCCCTCTGAAAAACGGCATGACCAGGCCTGTTACAGCACTAGCCCACTCTGTGGCACCACATTCTATCTTAGTTACTTTTCTATTGCCCTGAAAAAAACACCATGACCAAAGACACAAAAGAGAGCATTTAATTTGGGAGCTCACAGTTATAGAGTTAAGAGTTCATAATCATTATGATGGGGAGCATGGCAACAAGCAAGCAGGCATGGAACTTGAGCAATAGCTGAGAGCATGCATATTGAAACGCAACAAGGCAGAGACAGTCACACTGTATGAATCTCTCTTCTGAAATCTTAAAGCCTACCCTGGTGACAGATCTCCTTCAACAATGCCATAACTCCTAATCCCTCCCAAATAGTCCCACCAACTGGTGATGAAACATCCAAATATTTGAGCCTTTGGAGGTCATTCTCATTCAAATGACCACAAAGATAAAAAAAAAATCTTATTTTCCTACTGTGCCTTTTATCCTACCACTGAAGAGACAGGGAAGGGCATAGCTTTCTGAGTTTGAGACCAGAATGGTTTATATAGTGAGTTCCAAGCCAACCAGAGTTAAACAGTAAGACTTTATCTTAAAAATTTAAAGTATCTTCCAATAAATCTAACAAAGGAAGTGAAAGATTTGTATAATGAAAAGTATAAGACACTAAAGAAATCAAAGAAGATAACAGAAGATGGAAAACCAATATACAGATTCAATGCAATTGGCAATCCTCATCAAAATACCAATTCAATTTCTTCACAGAAACTGAAAAAAGATCTTAAAGTTCACATGGAAAAACAGAAGGACCCAGGATATTCAAAAAATCCTGAATAATAAACAGACTTACTGGAGGTACCAACATTCCTGATTTCAAGAAATATTATAGAAGTATAGCAATAAAAACAACATGGTACTGTCATCAAAACACATCAATTAGTAATATAGAACTGAGGACCCAGATACAATTTGACCCTCTTACAGCCACCTGGCTATTAACAAAAAGGCCAAAAATATATATTGGAGAAAAGACATCTTCAATTTATGGTTTTGGTTGAGCTGAATAGATATATGTAGAAAAAAGAACAAGACTCTGTTCTAAATGAATAAAAGATCTCAACATAAGACCTAATACACTAAATCTGATAGAGGGAATAGTAGGGATATTTAGGAGGAGGGCCCGCTTGTTTGTCTCGGTTGCCCGGCTAGCTTAGCCCCAAAGTAACCACACAGAAACTGTATTCATTAAATCACTGCTTGGCCCATTAGCTCTAGCTTCTTATTGGCTAACTCTTATATTAATTTAACTCATTACTATTAATCTGTGTATTACCACGTGGCAGTGGCTTACTGGGTAAAATTCCCAGCGTCTGTTTCTGGCGGCTCTATGGCATCTCTCAGACTCTGTCTCTTTTCTCCCAGCATGCCATTTAGTTTTCCCCGCCTACCTAAGTTCTGTCCTATCAACAGGCCAAGGCAGTTTNGGCCCATTAGCTCTAGCTTCTTATTGGCTAACTCTTATATTAATTTAACTCATTACTATTAATCTGTGTATTACCACGTGGCAGTGGCTTACTGGGTAAAATTCCCAGCGTCTGTTTCTGGCGGCTCTATGGCATCTCTCAGACTCTGTCTCTTTTCTCCCAGCATGCCATTTAGTTTTCCCCGCCTACCTAAGTTCTGTCCTATCAACAGGCCAAGGCAGTTTCTTTATTGATTAACCAATGAAAGCAACACATAGACAGAAGGACCTCCCACACCAGGGATAAACTTCAACTTTTAGGTACAGGCAAGGACTTTCTTAACAGAATGCCAGTAGTGCAGGCATTAAGATCTGTGATTGACAAATGGGACCTGCTTAAATTAAAAGCTTCTGTACAGCAAAGGATACCATCATTAGAGTGATGAGCCAGTCTATAGAATGAGAAAAAATTCTTTACAAGCTCTACATCATCTCATAGAGGGCTAGTGTCTAGACTATAAAAAGAACTAAAAAAACTAATCACCAACAAAACAAACTCAATTTAAAATTTTGGCATGTAACCAAATAAAGTTCTCAAGTGACAAAACACAAATGGATTGGAAACATTTAAAAATTGTTCCATATCTTTAGTGATAGGGAAATGCAAACTAATACTACTTTAAGGTTTTATTGTACCCCAGTTTGAATGGCTAAGAGTTAAAAATAAGTTAAACAAAAAATTCTGGTGTGGATGTGAGGAAAGGAGAATAATTATACACTATTGATGGGAGTTTAAACTGGTACAAGCAGTATGGAAATCAGTGTGGAGGTTCCTTAAAAATAATTTTATCATATAATCCAGCTATAAATCTCCTGAGCATATACTTAAAGGAATCTATATCCTATTATAGAGATACTAGTTCATCCATGTTCATTGCTGCTCTATTCACAATAGTAAGGAAATGGAAATGACCTACTGATGAATGGCTAATGATAATGTGGTACACTTACATAATGGAATATTATTAAGCTGCTATGAAAAATGAACAAGAAATTCACAAGTAAAGGATGGAACTAGAAATAACCATTAGTGAGGCAACCTAGACTTGGAGAGACAAATATTTCACATTTTTGCTTGTATGCGAACTCTAGCTTTGAATCTCCAGATATGTCTGTTTAACTCGGAGAATACACAGAAGTCAGGAAAACAGTAAGAGAACAGGGAATAATGGAGCAAGAAGGGTTAAGTGGGTTATGGGTTGGAGGGCAGAATAGAGGGAGTTTTCAGAGAGATAGCTAACACAAAAGACTTTTGAAAAAGCCAAATGGAAACCTACTTGTACAAGCTTCCTAAAACACACACACACAAAAGTGTTATATATGTATGTATATGCGCACACACACACAAAACGTGTTATATATGTATATATATATGCATGTGCGCACATGCGCGCGCACACACGCGCGCACACACACACATACATATATATGCAAAAAGTTCAAATGGGGCCTCTCAAAGACATGATAATCTATCAAAAACTCAGTGCCAGGAACATGTTACTTCTTTTGAAATGGATGGTCAGTGGGGCTTTATAGACCAGTAAATATAAGCAGGGTTATTACCATTGTTCTTGGTTACCCCCTCAGAACCTAAGGTCAGGTTATGAGGTCACATAAGACCCTATTTGCTAAAGATACCACATAGAACATAGAGAAATCAAGCTGTTCTGACCTGTAAGCTACTGGCTAGCTTTCATTGTGCTGGGTGGTGCTGGGCACTCTATTAAGGGAGAAAAGTAATCAAGAGACCTACCAAGGTATGAACCCTACAAACTATTATAATTATGGTCTGTCAAGACATATTTACTGTTACTGTAGTGGTATGAATGCTATGGAAGTAACCAATCACTTAATGATTGTATTATATTATTGTATTTAAGGCCTTCTTCAGAAAATTGAACTCATGCTTGGCATGTTAATGAGGTCAAGGCCCTGAATATAGGTTGCAAGTCCTAGAGAACTTTTTCTACTAAAAGTACACAGTATTAAGCTAACTCCTAGAGATTTATACACAGAGAAGTTTATCTCTCAACTCTCTTTTTGCAGTAGCTGGAGATTGGCAGAGAGCTATATCATACTGTGACCGCAAGGCTAGTAATCATCTCAGAAGAGGGGACAGAAAGATTATGAGAGCCAGAGGCACTGAATAACTACAACAAAACTATTTTCTAGATACAATTTGGCTACTGCATATATAAACTAACATCTGTGACTTCATGCACAAGATCAAATCAGACAAAACTTTCAGCATGGATATGAAAGGGGCTTAGGACATCTCACCCCTAGCCAAGAAACTACTAACAATTGATTGCTACTGAGAGAGGGAGAGTCAGTTTTCTTCAGGGACGCAGCCCCTGAGAATCTCTGCTCCAGCAGATAGTCCTGTATGTATGCACATAATAGCAGAACTATGAGGACTCTGTGGGTTGAAATAATAACAACAGAGGGAGTGGATTCATGAAATTGGGAGGAAATTGTGGTGTAGGTGTAGACGAGTAGTTGGAGGGGGAGAGAATGAGGTGAGGCTTGATTAAAATACATTACATACATGTATGTAATTCTTAATCAAGAAAAATACCTTATTTCCAATAACAGATCATTTAGTGTTCTATTGAATGGTAAGCTTCTAACACAAAATACGTGAACAACTCTTTTTCATCATATAAATAATGGACACTCCTACAATCCACATTGATTCTAGGCCAGCATCTATGTTTTCTATGACAATTTAGTATATCTTTCCATTCTTGCAACCAAAGCTGTAAACTTCTAAAAAAACATTTCTTCTTAGGAGCACAATTCTTCAGAAATATTCCTTATGACCATAATGTTATTTTCTCATATTTGCTTTCACTGGAGAAAGCATATTAGCTTTTCTCTCACTGATTTTCCTGGTTATAAGCAATGCAAAGCAGAATGGGTAGTGCTATTCTAAGTCTTTTTTTAACACAGGGAAAAATGACAGAAGTATATTTCTGAAAGGAATACAGTGCTCAGTGACCAAAGCAATAATCTAATTGTCAAGCATAGGTGAATTTAACTTCCTACCCTCAAAACCATCACACCAAGAGCATACATAGGTGGTGACTGAGGGACTGACTTTCTCAATTCTGGTGTGTGTGTGTTAATGCCATTTACCTTTAGAGGCTCGCCCACTCTTTCTGGGAACCTTTGATGAGACAGGAGCAAAAGGTAGAGGTTGCTGAGAACATCGTTTGAGTCGTCTTCCCTTTAGTTCCTCATTTACTCCTTTAAAAAAAGGTACAAGTCATAATTACTATAGTCAACTACTTCTGTATTATCTGTATGAAGTTCTTCTGCATCAAAGTAATCTGCAGACTATGACTTCAACAGCAGTGTCAATTATTTGTCTATAATAACAGGTTCACTGTATCCTATTATGTATTTCTACTGAAATACTATATTAAAGAGTTGGATTGGAGAGATGGCTCAGAAGTTAAGAGCCTATCAAAGCACTGGAGACCAGATCCTAGCACCCACATCAGGCAGCTTACCAAGCCTGTAATCTCCAAGAGATCTGATGCGCCCTTCTGGGTTTTGTGAGCACTTTAATGCACACACACACACACACATAAATTCTTGTGTTTGGCAGGACGGTGGGGGTACATGCCTTTAATTCCAGCACTCAGGAGGCAGAGGCAGGTGAATCTCTGTGAGTTTGAGGCCAGTCAAGTCTACAGATCAAGTTTCAGAACAGGCTACAAAGCTACACAGAGTAACCCTGTCTCGAAAAAAAAATCTTGTGTTTGTGTATGTGTGTATTTTGAATAATTTAGAAGCATTTAGAGAAAGATATGTCTAAATTTTATTTATCCTGTGGTCACATACCAGGCAAACACTCTACCACTGAGCTATATCCCCTACTTACTTTCTATTCTGATACAGGGTCTTACTAAACTGTCTAAGCTAGGCTTGTAATTTATCTCACATAGGCCTTAGACTGCTTCAAAATCTCCAGTAGTTGAGATTACAGGTCTATGTCAACAGACATGGCTGTACATATTTCCTCATAATTCAGAAAGTAACCACTTTGTAGAAAGGCAAACTGAGAATCAGGGAGGTTCAGTACTTTGTCCATAAAGTATAATTCTAATTAACAGCAAGCCTTGGATTAAAATTTAGATCTGCCAGACTTCATGTCCTTAGAGTGTACAGGCTACACAGTCAGCACTGGAAGCCAGATATGATAAATTCCAACACCTTATGACAATTACTATTGTACTTTCATGTAAGGACTTCCTGTATCATAACTTTATTTCAGAGGGATTCACTAGGCAGTTATACCAGCATGAAGAAACCATAAAGGGGACTCCAATTAGGAGATCACTTTACTAAGCCAGAAAAGGGGTGGGACAATAGGGTTCTAAATGGGATGAGGATTGTGGCAAGAAAATGGGAGAGAAAGGAATACAGAGGAGACACTTCACTGAAACAGAGGCAATAAAGTTTATGAGGAAAAAATGACAATAATCAGAAAGACCTGAAAATGAGTAAATGGAGATGATACCCCAGTTTTCTACCTGGTTGGAATACATTGGCCTTAAATACATTAAGTCTATCATGGTATTCTAGTTCCAGAATTGACAGCATTTGACAAGAAGACAATGCAGCTTTAATACCGGGACTTACAGCTACTCTTGAGACATACATAAACTTCTACTATAACCAGAATATGGTTACTTGTCAATAGTCATATGAAAGAGCAAAAAATATCCAAAAAATGGACACAAAGCTCAAACAACCTTTTCACTGTAGAGATTAGAAACAAGAATATCACCTGTGGTTCTATAGGACAGCATTGCACTCATCTTTTTATTCAGTCATCAGTTTGAGAGTCTATGGAACACAGGTAATTGTGGCTAATTTTGAGAAAATCATTCTTTATTATCTATGGGCTCAATAGTTTTTGCTACTTTCTTTAGATTAAGGTCAATAATGTTAAAGCCATACCTCAACCTAACAATATGTCAAATATCAACTATTCATAAAGAAGCAAAACATAGCACACTGGCTTTGATCCTGAAGTTCACTAGGAATACAGTTAAGAAATTAGTTTCTAACTTTAAGAGAAGAAAGTATAATTATATACTACACATTTTTCATTAGTTCAATGTGGCAGAATGTTTGATGATGACAGAAAGAAAAACTCTGAAATACTCAGATTCCCAAGTATAAAATGCAAAATAAAAGCATAGTAGGGGTCAGCAGATAAAGACACCTGCTACGCAATCCTGGTGATCTGAGTTCAATTCCTGGAATCCATGCAAAGATGGAAGGAGAGAACTGACTCTATAAACTTATTCTCTGGCCTTCATATGTGCACTGCTCCCAAAATCCCCTCCCCACTTTCTTAGATATATAGCATACAAAAATTTCATTTTTCTTACCTGGTTTGTTTTGATCAAGGTCTGTAGTAGAGGTATGAATATGAGCCTTAGGTTTGAAAGGCTGGCTACTCAAAAACTTATCACACTGCATGCTGCGGCAGAAATTTTCAAGAAAGCGAAGCGCAAATGATGCACTATTCACTGGAGGGAGCTGAACACTATGAACTTTCTCATCAAAGAAGGCTATGAAGTAGGGAGGTAAGGTCAGTCATCAGTAATCTCATAGACAGATGAGAAATAAAATAACAAAAGAAATCAATTCAGGAAATGCACTTTTAAGCTTACTTTCTGGGTTTTGAAATTTTAAAAGGAATTGATAAAAATCCTATTAAGTATATACAAATAGTGCAACAGAAATGGCTTGGTTTATAGTAACCCTTCTACATCCCATGAGTACAAATGTTATGATATCTGTTTATAGAATCATGATAGACAATAGCTACAACTTCTCTCCTATTCAATTGTTTTTGAAAAATTTTTTAAGGTGCTGGGCACTAAATTCAAGGCCTTGTACCTGGAAGGCAAGCATACTATCCCTGAGTACAATCCTTAACCTTTTCATTTTATCTTAATAAGATTTTCTTTTGAGTCACATTATTCTTTAAAGCTTATTAGAAATTTTCCAAAAAATAAAGCATTTTAATAGCCAAGGTACTATGCTTAAACATCTAGCTTAGCAAAGCATGTACAAGAAAAAAAAATCATTATCTTTTACTTAAACTTATAGTACTACACTGACTATTATCTATTTTGTTTTCTGTTTGTTTGTGTGAAACAGGGTATCACTATATAGCCTTGGCTGACCTGGTACTTTACTTATAGCCCAGAGCACCCTTTAAGTCACAATAGTCCTTCTGTTTCAGACTCCTGAGTACAGGGATGTGCCACAATACCTGGCTCTTATCTGTCTGCTTTGATGAAAGTAAACTTTCCAAATGAGATTTAAAATTTTGTAAGCATATAACCACTATACTTATTCTATTACATCAGTATAATAAAGTGCTATAGTAGAATACAAATATTATATGTAATCTCTATGCAATAATAGTCTGCTTCTCTAAACCTCAAATCAAATTTAGAACAGAAATAAAGAATTAGATTAATATACCAGTTATTAATTCTCCTCCTCGATTATCTGGCTTAATAAATAAAAACACAGTCTTGGAATCAATGGCACAATCCACACAGGCCTGCACAGTCTGCCGGAGAATCACATTCACAGGACCTGGGCCAAAATGGTCAGGCAGCTGCTGAACTTTCTGTGGATTCAGGTAGGGGCCACAATCTCCATGTTTATTTATATAGACACAGACTTGAGGAGAAAAAAAGAATATAAACAATGAGATGAATTAAAACAAATTTTCTGAAAATATTACATAATTGTCATATCCGACTAGTGATTTCACTTAATGGAAACTTAAATATAGTTCATATCATTGACCATTTCTGAAAACATGCAGGTAGATATATTATCATATTTATATAAAGATATTGAACATTCAAATAGTCCAAAAATAGCTTATGTAGCATTTATTATTTCTACTCAAACTGATTATATAAAATATATGTTTGAGAGGACTTCAGGGCATCATATAATCATTCTTAATTTAGCATTGCAAGAAATGATACAAAATTAAAGAGTAGTTTCATGTTATTCTTTAAATTTTGATCTTTCCCCCTCCAATTCCTCCTAGAGCTTTCCCACTTCTCTACCTACCCAAATTCATTATACCTACAATATATAAATTTCCTTTGAAAACTGCTCATCCTTACTCATTGTAAATCACTGATAGTGTACTTCAACTGCATTTTCTAAAGCAATAAAATGATTTATAGTATATATAATAGTAAGTTGTAATGACAAAGTTTGAATATGAAAATAAAAATTTCCTTCTATATATGACTAGGCTCACTGAGGAAAATTTTAAACCATTTTCTTTGTACTATAAAATCATATAGTACAGAAGTTTTTCATCTATAATCATGGTATCAAGTGTAGATAATTTAAATTGACAAATGCAAATCAATATATACTAGAAAATCATGCAGGTTTATCAGTACTGAAACCATTTTAAACTTAATTTGTACTGAAAAATTGCATACACTTATTTAGTATACTAAAAACCATACATGTCAATTTTACTGGGTTGAAATATGATAATTTGACTTGTCCCAACAGTCAGAGGAAGGATAGCCTCTCTCAAAAAATGAAACAGTGATTCAAACCTAACCCAAGGTGATAATAGCACAGATACATTCAGAAAGTAAAGCAAAAGAAGGATTTAAATGTTTTATCATATTTCTGCTATACATGTTGAGATCCCTTAGAAGAAATCATTGGTACCAGAATATTTCAAACATAATGAGATAACTTGGGGGATGGAACATAAGTCTGAGCATAAACTTCATGTATACTTCATAAAAACTTTATACACAAAGCCTGAGGTAGTTTGATATCATACTTTTGTGGCACTTGTGTTTTGATTGCAACTCATCATATGAAATCAGGTGATTTTTACTTATGGTGTCATGTCAGTACTCAATAGGTTCATTCTTGAATTAGATATTATCAACTTGTATTCATTTAGCTAGTGTATTAAATATAATAAGAAGAAATTAAGTGTGTTAAATGAATGTTTAGAAAACAAGTGGTACTTAAAAAAATAATTTCCTTTAAGTGAGAAAAATGATAAGGAAGAGTTCAAGGAAAATAAGAGCATAAAGGAGGTAATTCAGGATATAAAAGAATAGGACATACTTTTAAAACACTAAAGGGGTGCTAGAGAGATAGCTCAAGAGCACTGGCTGTTGTTTCCAGAGGGCCCGGGTTGGCTTGCCAGCACACACATGACAGTTACGACTGTCTGTTGTGGCAATATTTTGTTTGTACTATAACAAATAAAGCTTGCCTGAGAATGAGAGTGCCAAGCAAGCCACTAGTTAGCCATAGAGGCCAGGTGGTGACACTTACCTTTAATTCCAGCAGTTGGGATACAGAGGCAGATGAATCTCTGTGAGTTCAAGACCATCCTCAGCTACACAAGATTGAATCAGTCAAAAAGAGAAATAGAGCCAAGCAGTGGTGTCTCACTCCTTTAATCCCAGCACTAGGGAGGTGGAAATAGGAAGGCATATGGCGGGGCGGAGAGTGGAATATATGGCAGGAGGAGACAGAAGCAGTCTGAGGCTTTGTAGAGACAGAATAGCCCATTTGGTTTAAGGATTTCATAGAGGGAAGAACTAGTGGCTGGCTGCTCTGCTTCTCTGATCTTTCAATTTTCACCCCCTAATATCTGACTCTGGGTTTTTATTATTAAGACCAATGAAATCATCTTATATCCTGTTAGCTCTCTAGTCCCAGTGGATCTGACATTCTCTTCTGGGCATGAGGCAGATACATGGTTGCACAAATACAAATGTAGGCAAAACACTCGTACATACAAAATAAAATGAAAGGAAAATTAAAATATAAAAAGATTAAGAAAATGTATATGGGATGATAAAAAAGGATTTGCTTTGGTCTGTGCTCTTTCAAACATACCAGAGAAGAATTTAATATCACCATGTCCTTTAACAGAAAAATTATTTTCAAAAGGTATGAGTTATTTTGGAAAACACATATAATATGAAATGACAAAATACTTTGAAATAATAAGGATTTGATAATGACACAAATTCAAAATGTTGGATATTTACTTTCAGGTGACAGATTTACACAGGCTGTTTTTGCTTAACATTAAGCTGAACTATTAGTTTAACAAAATACATTAATATTTTACTCATTTCCAGTATTTTAACAACACTCAAATCAATGCTGAATAAAATATGTAATGTTTATTATTTTTCTAAAATACTAACTTACCTGTAGACATCACTATTTTAGATGGCCCCACAGAAGACTTACTAGTTGAAGAGCTTCTCATTAGTGAACTGAGAGATGCTTTAGATGTAGAAGAAACAACTGGAATACCTTTTTCCTGTTTAAAAAAAGGAACAAAGAATGCAGGTAATGTTCTCTTTTAAAAGCTTCCAGATTAGAAAAAAATGGTAGATATCACTGGATCACAAAAGCATCAGTTAAAAAAAATGGTTGAAAACTTTCTGGGTACCAAGAACTGCAGTGATTTGCAAACTGAACTCAGGCCCACAAGCTGTTCAGGTGCCAGAGAAAGAGACCAAAGCCTAGGTAGGATTCTGTATCCTATTTTCTGATGATACCTTAGTCAAATTAGCTAACTGTGCAAAACCTGTTAACTTCAAAAAATTTCTGAGGTTCCTTGCAAGACATGATTTTTTTTTTGTTTTTCAAGAAAGGGTTCTCTGTAGCTTTGGAGCCTGTCCTGGAACTAGCTCTTGTAGCTCAGGCTGGCCTGGAACTCATAGAGATCCTCCTGCCTCTGCCTTCTGAGATCTGGGATTAAAGGCATGTGGCACCACCATCAGGCAAGACATGCTTTTTAAATCACTGTTAATTCTATAAATCTCTTTTCCCATAAGCAAAAATAACCACAGAAAGGCAGAGGACCTTAGAAAGCAGCTGTCCATTCCTATTGGCTCTAGCCAGCAATAAACTTCATAAAATTGTAAATAATTTGGGGAAGACTGCTTGTTGCATGTATGAGACAAATATCTCAAGCACAGGTGACTATTACTAGTATTCTAATGATGTGAAATGTTGGGATTTTTCTAGGAGCTACTTTCAAACTGCTCTGCAGTGTCACAAAAGGTACTCCTGTGCCTAGAATAATTATGACAAAAGATGAAAGAGTAAAACAAAAGTATCATTTAAGGTTTCTGCAATATGCTTTAAATTAATGACTGTTATCTGGATTCGTAGTAATCTAGTAAATCATGCCAAGTATTGAATTACAAATTTCATTTTCCAAAATTCTGAACCCTTTGATGCAAGATAGTATGTTTAATACCAACCTGAGTAAATACATTTATTTAGAAAATGTACTAACATATGTTTTTAAAAGTTTCTAAAATTAAATTTAATTAAATTTTATGTGTATGAATGTTCTGCCTGCATATATGTCTGTGGACCATTTGCATGCCTGGTGCCCACAGAAGACAGAAGAGGGTGCTTGATCTTTGGAACTGGTGCTACCAAGGGATGTGAGCTGTCATGTGAATGTTGGGAATCAAAACCAGGTCCTATATAAGAGTAGCCAGTGCTCTTAACCACTAAGCAGTATCTTTAGACCCTGTGCTAAAATCTTAAATGAAGGAAAAAAATGACAATTCATAAAGGAATCTTTTAAGAATATTTTATGTAGCTCAAAAACTTCATCAGTTATTAAAACTGTGAACATCTTTATTTTTATTATGAAATAATGAAGTTAGATGATAGTGAACTGAAATGACAATTTTGAAAAAATACAAATTACGAATTATACTATTGTTCTTTATCTCTATCATTAAATGTTTACCAAAATAACTTTTCAAAATTATATTAGTGTTGATACTAGAAAATATAAGAATCAGGGCTGGAGAGATAGCTCAGAGGTTAAGAGCATTGCCTGCTTTTCCAAAGGTC
>LOJH01043269.1:5931-18543 GCA_001685095.1 Ellobius talpinus
AAAGAAAGAAAGAAAGAAAGAAAGAAAGAAAGAAAGAAAGAGAAAAAAGAAAGGTCTTCTGAAACTTCAAAAGCTTCATGGAAACAGTTCAAATGGGGGTTTCTCTGCAAAAGCACCTGGATTTGGATTGTTCATTTTCCAAAATAAAACCTCCATTTGCGGGCATGATTTATTTGGCTGAAGATTCAAACAGATTCTGAAGGTGTGTAGGGATGCATTGGCTCCATAAGAAGATAACCACTCTTCAGATTCAAGTCACACAGTAAGATTGTTGCTTATGATCAATCACATCTTATTTTTGAGGAAAAATACTTAACTGATAAAAAGCGGTAGAAATCCCATGGTCTGGCCATTTTGCCAAATAAACTCTGTACACATGCCAGTTTAAGGAGTTACGTATGGTTGTGAGGAATCAATCCTGGAGTCTCTTGAAAAAGCAACTAGTGCTCTTAACCTCTAATTCATCTCTCCAACCCCATTATGTCATTTAAAAATTATTTTTAATATTATACTTCTATTTCTAACATAGCAAGTAATCATACGTTATGATTCTTTATATTATATTCCTTCCATCTAGGCAAGCTTAGTTAAATCATCAGTTTTCTTAGGAATATTTTTAAATTGCCTATATGTATAGATTAATTAAAACAAGGGAAAGTTTCTGTCTTTATTATATTGAGCCTCTCACCCATAAATATATTTTCCTTTATACTTCATTAGTGTTGCTGTTTGTTGCATAATTTAATATAATGAAAATATGTATTTTATTCATATTTTATTTATATATTTTTATTAATTCCAAAATGCTTGTTACTCTGATGACTGTAATGGAGATTTATTTTCTTTTATACACACTTTTATGGCTTCCTTTTATTGAGTTCCATTTTGTATGATTTTTACATATTGATAATTTCCCTAACTTTTGAACTTTTCACATTTTTTTTAATTTGTCTATGTTTTTAGCTGTGTGTTATTATGTTTTTTAGGTTGCCATATAACACATTTAAGGTGAAAGAATGCAAAATTATGATATCTGTAAAACATTAGGTTTTATTAAATTTTTATAATTGTTCCAAGTTAACAAGAAGATAGCATATTTGTTTTGGATCATAATTTTATGGTTCCACTTGTAGCCATAAAATAATTTAGAACTGTTTCAGCAAAGGGTAAGGCCTCCCATGGTGAGGAGTCAACAAAGTCTGGCATATTAAGTTGAGCCAAGACCAAACCTCTTGCCCCTGCACTAATGCTGAGCATGGCATCCCACCATAGGAAATGGGCTCCCACAAGCTAGTTCATGTACCAGGGATAGATTCTGGTACAACTGCCAGGGGCCGTGAGATAGAC
The DNA here is from genome assembly GCA_001685095.1 of Ellobius talpinus. Lineage (NCBI taxonomy): Eukaryota > Metazoa > Chordata > Mammalia > Rodentia > Cricetidae > Ellobius > Ellobius talpinus. The sequence continues at coordinate 7,279 of LOJH01043269.1, forward strand.
GAAGCTACACAACTGTCTCCACAGAGAGCCTAGAGGCTCCACAGCTGTCAATCTTGAGTTCAAGAGTTCCCATTAGCTTGTTTCAGCTGTCTCTATAGATTTCCCCTTTATGATCTTGACCTCCCATGCTCATATAGTTCCCTCCTTCCTCTCTTCAACTGGATTTCCAGAGGTTGGCTTGGTTTTTGCTTGTGAATCTCTGCTTCTGGTTCCATCAATGACTGGATGAAGGCTCGATGATGACCGTTAGGGTATTCACCATTCTGATTACAGGGGAAGGCCAGTTCAGGTACCCTCTCTACTACTGCTACGAGTCTCAACTAGGGTCAACCTTGTGGATTTTTGGGAACTTCCCAGCAACAGGTTTCTCCCTAACCCCATAATGGCTCTTTCTATCAATGTATCTCTTTCATTGCTTTCCCATTCTGTCCCTCCCCCAACTCAACCATCCTGTTCCCTCATGTTCTCATTACCTATCCCTTCCCTCAGTTTACCCAGGAGATCTCATTTAGCTCCCCTTCCCAGGGCAATCCATGTATCCCTCTTAGGGTCCTCCTTGTTACTTACCTTCTCTGGATCTGTGGATTTGTTGTCTGGTTATCCTTTGCTTTATGTCTAGTGTCCACTTATAAGTGAGGACATACCATGTTTGTCTTTCTAAGTCTGAGTTGCTTCATTCAGGATGGTGTTTTCTTTCTTTTTATTTACTCTTTGTGGCTTTCACATCTTCATATCTTCCCTCTGCCCTTGCAACTCCCCCACCAAAATACAATTAAATTTAATAAAAAAAGAAGAGAAAAATAAAAGGAAAAATTGTGTCATGAAAGCTGTAGCTAAGTTTTCAGGTTTTGTGAGTGCTAGTGTGAGCTTTGATGATGTGGCACTTTGAGACACTTCTTTGGTGATGTGGCCCTTTGGGACACTTCTTTGGTGATGTGGCCCTTTGGGACACTTCTTTGGTGATGTGGCCCTTTGGGACACTTCTTTGGTGATGTGGCACTTTGTGACTCTTCTGCTCCTGTAAGAAACTTCTTACCCATATTCATATAATTAACTCCAATGTGATTGGTTTATCAAGTTGGATATTAGTGGTATCTGTCTTTTGCCTGTTATCAGTCCCCTTTCTGGAGAAACTAGATTTCTGTTTGCATCTCCCCAGGAAGAGGGTCATGTAATGTCTGGACCCTGTGTGGTTTGATTTATATCTTGAATCATTGTTTCACCACAGTCATCCTTATCTCTGGGATAGTCCCCTATAGACAAATCATGAGACTAAATTAATTATGAATGGCGGTCTTCTTAACTTAAACTTCATTCATGTTCCCAATCTTCCTAATCATTCTCACCAACTGGACATGTTCCCTTCCAATTTTCAAACAGTGAAATTATTTTTACAGGAAATATCTTTTGGGAATAGTAAACCAAAGGAAATCAGATTTATCTAATCAATTTGAAATGGTATGCCAAACTTCATAATGACTTTGGGTTTCCTGTACAATTTTATTTGGTTGTTGAAACAATTTTACCAGAAGACCTGTAAAAATAAACTGTGGAACTGAATAATCAACAAAGCTGCATAGTGAAGTTCAATTCTCCATGAAAAGATAGCAAAAAAGTATAAATTCCAAACCTAAAATATAATTGTTAAATTAATACATAAAGGCCCTGCATGCAAATTCACTAATGTAAATCATAGCGATGAAACAGACTTATCATTGTCTCATACTCACATCTAAGGTTCTTGATTTAGAAACAAAAAATTCTTCTGCAGAGCTCCAAGACAACACAATTTAGTTTGTGGGAACATTGGTTTCATTTGTCTGAAAGCTGTATGTAATAGATGGCAGAGTCAATGTTGAAATCTTTAACGTACATTCCATACTCTAATAATGATTTTTCCTATGAATCATATATACAATCATGTGTACATGAATCTATTCTTATAAAATTAACATCAGGTGTGGGGAGATATCTCAGCGAATAAAGTGTTTTGTGCACAAATGTGGGAACCACAATTCTGAGCTCTCAAGTTCACATGAAGTCAGTCATGTTGGCCCTTGTGATTCTGGCACTGAGGAGAAAGAGACTAGGGTTAGCTGTCTAGCCAGGCTAAATAGAATAAGCAAGCACTAGGTTCAGTGAGAGACCTTTCTTCTAAAGTAAAGTTGCTAGCAATAGTAAAATGCACCTAAAGTCAACTTGGAGCTTCCACAAACGTTATAAAACATACACCATACGTACATACATTCACACACATGCAACATACACATATGTAAACATTCAAGAAGAATTAACATCAACATTGTACCCATAATACCAAGCAGATCCTGGGCAAGAGAGCACTGGAGTCACTCGTTATCTGTGTACATGTGGCTTTCATCAGAAGCCTACATCCAGAACGAAGTATTACGATATTGATGGCCAGATTTTGGAGTGTGCTGAAGGAAATTCCAATGAAGACAAATTGTGTAATTGCTGCTATGTTAATCTTGGTTATTTGTGCAAGTGTTTCTTAAAGAGACGATAATCCCAATCACAGCAAAATGCATGTAATAGTGGTGGATAATTTGGTTGATTCACAGCGGCGTGATGATGCTGTAGCCCTTCTGAGCCTGTATCATCTGCACAATGAGATGATGATAATGGCCAGCTCATGAAGTTGTGGTGCAGGTTGGGTTCACTCACGGATGACATCTTCATGTAAACATCTGTCCAGTAGATGAGCACTGTTTTGTTTTGTTTTTAACATCTACAACACAGAAAGAATGGTTAGCATGACCGATGTCAGAGCAGGCTCGGCTTCCAACGGTGTTACTGGATAAAACATACTTCCTCTTCATTAAAAACCAAAGCACACCAGAGCATCAGATAAATACTAAAATCTAAGATACAAAGGCAGTTTGGACAGATAGCAATGCAATGTGAGTTTTCCGAAGAAGGCACATTCAGAGAAATATTACAATCAGAAGAGTGTGATACAAGTCGACATTATTAAGCTATTTAAATTTGGAGTTGTGGAAACCCCAATGAATAAACTTTGGAACTTGCTGAAAGTACTTTTGGGTTATTAGTGTTATATAGTTATCTACTTGAAAAATCAGTATTCTCTGGAGAAAATTTTTAAAAATGCCCTATACATCTAAGGTATGTGACGTTTTATGTTTAGGTTTAATCAGCTCCACACTAGAAGCAACAGAATTCTGACAACAAACACACAGGAAACCAGTGGGGGAAATCTGTGATTATTAGGTTTCTTTGTTGAGTATATAATAAGTTTTGAATATACCAACCATGTGAATTTAGAAAATGAAACATTAACACAAGTCCTCTTTTGAAATCTCCAATGCGATGGTCTGTGAGGAAAATGCAATTTCAGAGTGTTGTGTGAAATATGTTGCTGTCCTAGAATCTGAAACAAAACTATCTTATAATACCTTGTAATGTTTTATTTGGTTATGCACATAGCTTATTTTATTTGTTTTTGAGAATCATTGCTATTTCTCTAATTGCTCTTATTTTAAAAAAAAGAATTACAAACTAGAATTTCAGTTATTTTTACCAATCTCTCTTAGCTTGATGGGGCAGAGGAAAAACTAGAGAAAAATCCTTAATTATAAAATTCAAACACAACAAATTGCATCTTTATTAGATAGGTAGTCATTGAAATTTGCTGAAATACAGATGAGAAAACATATGCCACATTTGCCTTGTGTCCCTGACACCTCGACAATGACTGGCACGATATTATATTTACTGTAAATTATTCACACTACAGACAGCTGGGGAAGCCTGTACTTCAGGCACACTCTGCCTTTTGTTCTACATTTTCTTGAACTTAGGCTCTTACATTGAGCCATGATGCAGGTGATGGTGAGAGACTGGAGCTTATAATATCGTGGTGAGATATAAGTTGTATATTCAAACTTCAGTTTAAGTTTTCACACTTAAATAGTGACATAACAACAAAAAGAATAAGCAGGTAGGTTGAAGTCACAGCTGAACTTCAAGTAAAGAGACATACTCTAGGCCACCATTGTCCCCAATATAGGAACATCAACATTGTAAAACCTGTAATTGCTTTTCTCCTCTTTTCAGAAATCAAAGTTCACTTCATAAGTATAAATTCTCAAGTAAGACATTAAATATCTACTAATATATTCTATAAATATACTTCACTGGGTTATACTATGCCATGATACAGATGAACAGGATTTATTAATTGTTTTATTTCTAACTTACATATTCTTATATGGAAATCTAGGCTAATCCTTATAGTATATATTAAGAACATGAAAATATTCGATCATTTTGCTTTTGCATAGAGTTTGTTGTATAATTAAGGAGGACCTACCACTATAAATTCAACAGATAAAATAAAAAATTCACTGTTACCAACTGGAATTATTAATGACAAGGAGTGACAGGTCTTAGAACGGTGGTGGTGGCACACACCTTTAGTCCCAGCACCCTAAAGGCAGAGGCAGGTGGATCTCAGTGAGTTTGAGGCCAGCCTGGTACACAAGAGCTAGTTCCAGGACAGGCTCCAAAGCTAGAGAGAAACCCTGTCTCTAACCCCCCATACACAATTCTTTCAATTTTAAAATATATATTTAAAATGTACAAAAATCACATATTTAAAAAGTGGTACATGTGTTTAAAGAGAAACAAAACATGTTCATTTGGAGTAGTTTTCTTTAGAATTTGTATCAGGTAATATCTGCACTTTTAAGTAGTTATAGACTCTTAGATAGATATAAGTGCCTGGAAAACAAAGAACGAAAATTTATCTACCATATTTGCAATAATAATTACATCATTTACATTAATATTTTAATTTTAAAATAAGGCCAAAATTAAAACCCAAAATATCGGAATATTTAATAAAAAATGAAAAGGGTATTAAAAATGCACATATAACTTAATTATCAGATAAAAGCTACATCTAATTCACCTGAATCTGAAGTTATCAAACAAAAGACTTGTACTACAATTCCACATGGAAGAATTGTATGTACAGAGAGTAAAGGACTAAATGAAAATCATCTAGTGAGGACCAGAACCTAAGATTACATTTAAAATGTCAGACATTTACTTAATGTTAGTATTTTCTGAAAATCAAAAGCGTTTTTGTCCAAAAATATAAGCCTTTTCATTTTCATTATTTAGTCAGTTAAACATTTGTGGCAGGTACAGAATAGCTGAAGTGATCTTTAATTGACAGGAATATGCCCTTGCTAAACTTGCTTCTATAATCTGACATTTACAACCCAACATACGATAATGATGTATTGTCTTCAGTATGCCAAGATTAAAAGTTCAAAATGCCACATGGAATTATACCTTTATCATATCTTGTACACAAGAAGCACACACTGACCTACAAACTAGAGTTGTGTGGGCTACTGAGGAGTTAGGAGCATATGTCAAAGTTCCCATGAAGAATGTGTTGATAAAGTGTTGACAGGTAAAACCTCCACAGCTTAGAAAGAAAAAATCCTTGAAAATATCTAAATGGAGGAACATGGTTTAATTTAATTAGAAGTTTCTGGAAGCCTTCCATGAAATAGGTGAACTTCTCATCCTGCAGATTGCATTAGGAATTAGCTTTACAGTATAAAGAGAAAATGCCTGGTTAAATAATGACACAAAGATGACATGAACAATAACTGTTGTTATGTCCTTGTTTTGTGGAACACCAGAATTTGATAGGTGAGAGTAAAATCTAGCTAATGTAATATTGACAATCACAATGGCGGGTAGGCAAAAAAAATTGCTACAGCATGTAGTTTTCACCTTTGTTCAGAAGCTCAATATAGTTGCATTTATTTCTTGGCTTTTGTTGCCAAGGAACATTAGTACCAGGAAGTTATAAATAAGGTACTGAGACATAATAAAGAAAGGGATGGTGCAGCAGGTTAACCATACACCACAGAAAAATACTATCACCTTTCCCTAATTAGCATCTTTGGGAAGGGAAAATACATAACCACACAACATAAGGAAATGAAGAAACTTAGTCAGGTTTCTAGTGTTATGACAAAACAATGTGACCAAAAGTGAGTCAGGCATGAAAGGGAGTATGTTTTCTTATGTCTTACAGTAAACCATTAAGGAAAGTCAGATTAAGAACTCAGTTCAGCAATGAAGCAGAGACTATGGAGAAATGCTCTTTAATGGATTGCTTTATGGCTTGCTCAACCTATGTCTTAAACATTCCAGGCCTAGGTGCCCAGGGGTGTCCCCACCCACAGTGGACTGGATCCTTTAATGTCAATCATTAATTACAAAATGTACTAGAGCTTTGCCTATATGCAATCCAATAGGGGTATTTTCTCATTTCACATTTTACTTTCCAGATGATTCTAGCTGTGTCAAGTCGACAAAAAAAATAAACAAAATGGGAAAACTAGCATTTAGAATTAGATACTCAGAGAAAACAATAATGTTTAAAACAGAATTATGTCTCATTTTGTCATCTTTTATACACACATAGTGGCAGAAGATACAAAATAACCCCACACTAGTTCAGAATTCTGTACAATAAAGGGTTTATTTATTTAAGGGGAGACGTACAAATCACTGTCCTAAATCACAGTCCTCTGCATGACCGGGGAATAGGAACAGAGTCTAGCAGCTGGAACTGAGAGCCAGAAGGAAGAGAGCAAGTGCAGGCTTTACAGCTGCATTTATAGTATAAGAGACCATGCCCAAGTGGATGGTATCTTAAAGGCTATTGGCTGAAGGAGCAGGAGGGGCTCCCACAGAACCTCCCCATTTTGTTTAAGTAAGAGAGCTCTCTGATTAGGTTTGAACTGCTCAGTGAATTCCAGGAATCTGCCTGTCTCCACCTCTGTAGTGTTTAGATTCATAAGTGTGCACTGCTGTTCCTTTATTTTTAACATGCATTTTGGAGGATGAAACTCAGGTCCTTGTGCTTATATAACAAGTACTTTATCACCCAAGCTGTCTGCCTAAGGCATCTTTTCTACTTGGGACTTGGTAAAAGAGTCAAACTATTAACAATAAAGTCTAGACAGAAACTCTTCTAAAAAATAGCAAGTATAGATTTGTTCATAAACAACTTTCCATTTGGAACCATAAAAACAAAAGACATGGTAATGATTTATATATGCCTTGACAAATAGCACAAACGTGCACACACATGCACACACACACAAACACACACAGATGATAGAGACAGAGACAAAGACACAGAGACAAACAACATTTTCAACAGAATTGACAACAACATTTTCTATCTTGCTCATTGATATTGTACTTTCATTCCTGACCACTTCCTTGTCCCAATATATGAGTGCTTTTTTATATAATCTGTAGAGTTCTATAAGTCTAATTTTTTTTTAATTTTCTAAGTAGGAACTCCCAGAGACATCTAAGGAGAGTTTCAATCCTCAGTCCTTCAAGAACAGTTTCACATGCCACTAAAACTGTGTTCTTGAACTATGGATGGAGGCAATTAAAAGACATTGGTAGCAATCTAAGTAGCATTCATTTGCTGAATTAGCTCACTGTTTATTCTGATATTTTTTAAACTTACACAGTAAAGTTATTGAAGTTTTCTTTATGTTATTTATTATACAAATGCATAATGCACATATTCACATGCTTACATATGTATCTAGAACCCTACAAGGAAAGCATTTGCCTTGCATTTATATTCTTTACTAGGCTAAATTAGAACTACCCCCAGAGAGTATTTAAGGAGCTGCCTGTTTCCCTTAGCATTAATAAAAGAGTTTGCTAAAGTACCTTAATATGAGGGCCAGGAAATCTGCCTCAAGAGTTATTATCAGGAAGAATTCCCACCTGCTTCATGGAAGGCATTTGTCCTCAGAGGATTTTCAGCTTAACTGTAACCGACACATTAATAATGTCATCAAAATGACAAATCTACCACATATGCGTACAAGAGATAATGTTTAGGAAAACTTTGTTCTACGCAGTAAAGAATCAGAGTGGAATAATTATTATGAATCTCTTGTTTGTAGCCATGCCTGTTGTCAACAACTTTGAAAGAGCAAAAAATAAACTCAAACTCTCTGACCTTTAGTCAAGGTGGAACAGGGTTATATCTGTGGGCCCCCACATAACCTTATTTTATAATCAAAATTGACATAATGACATTTGAAAACAGTAATAATTGATAATAAAAATTTGTAATAGTGATCTCCATCCTCTATAACAAATGTTAAATAATTGAAATAAGAAAAGATTAAATATTTTTTTTCTTTTTTACTGATTTTTATTGAGATTTTCATTTTTTTCAGCACCACTCCCCTTCAACCCTCTCCCAAGGGCCCCATGCTCTCAATTTACTCAGGAGATTTTGTTTGAAAAATCCTGTCTTTATTGTTTCCATTCATTCAACAAATAATTTTATTTGAAGTTGAATGGAGAACCTAAATTAATAATAAAAGAGAATTTGAAACACTTATGAACATTTTGTTACTATTCATATATGATACTAATACTAAAGATCTAGTGAAAGGTAACACAGCTGAGTGGGAGAGCTAAAATCATGGGCTATCTCGTTCTCTATTGTTTTTAATCATACAATAGATGCATCCATTGTTTTTCTGGCTTACTTTTATCTCTTACTAAAAGGGAATTCTGTAACTTTACCTGAACAGATAAACCCTCCCAATGATCTACTTCTCAGGAACCAAGAGGAAGAAAAGATGACTGTTGTCCCTTATCTAACTCTGAAGTTGGCATTTGAAGCTCAGAAGAAACTGAAGTCACACATAAGTACACAGTCTAGTAGCTTTCAACTCTAAGATGTTAATTATTAGCTTTCATTCCACACTGTCATGCATTGCTATGTGATCCTTCTCTGTGGATGTATGAGCAAATGTCCACTTTCATGAGAGAGAGTAGATGTTGGACAACAGAACCCATTCCATGCAAGAGTACCTCTGCAAACCAGCAGGTGTATTTGGGTGATAAGGGAAATTGCATCACCCAAAAGCCTATTTCTACTTGGGTGATGACCTGGGAAAATGTTTGTCACTGGAGTCCCCTGTCCAACGTGTAGACAGTTCCATCAAAGTCTAACCCTTCCCGGCAGGTATTTACCATGTATACAGCCTACTGAAGGCCTGTGAGACTCTAACAAGTTTCTTGTAAGTTTTTCTGGCCTCATGAGCTTTCATCCTTCTCCAAAAGGTATCCTTTCTACCGGACAGAAACAGTCACACAATATCCGTATTCTAAGCTTGGTCACATGAAAAATTGCCATGCTATCTATTTATTACATGTATGATGAGCAGCTTACTAGAAAGGTATGGAAACTCCCAAAGGTTGTAAACAGACTAGACATGAAAAATACATCTGATCCACACTTCAAAGTTTTCCTTGGGGTGTTAACAGACAAATCACGCTGGCTGTAGAATGACATGGCCTTAGAATTTAAGACATTTCCAATTCATCTGACTTGCCTTCTTCTTTGATAAGCCACTTAACCTTTTACTATATTTATAGTTGCAGTAAAAAAAAGCACATAAAATGAATTTCACTAACTAACATGATTAAAGGATTTATAACTAACAGTACTTTTATAGATTTTTCTAAATTTTAGTGATTTTAGAACATTTTTTTCTTTTTATGTTCTTTATTTCTTTGTTTTATGGCCAGACTACAGTTTCCCCTCCTTCTTTTTCTCTATTCCATCCCCATAACTTGCTTCCACCCCAGTCCCCCAAATCCATTCCTCCTCTGATTCTGTTCAGAAAGGAGAAGGTCTCCCATGGATATCAACAAAGCATGGCATATCAAGTTGCAGTAAAACTAAGCACCTCCTCTTGTTTTAGGGTTGTTTAGAACATTTTTAAAAGGATCCTTACACTGGTACACTGATTACCAAATAATCTGACCCAGGGACAGGTACATTCATCTACAATACATTAAGTGAAGCACATTTATTGTATTTAGTAAAGTATGAGATGAAAGAAGACTAGGTACCATGTGAGCCTCCCTTCCACAGCTCACACAGCTACCTGGTATGGATGGAGCCTGGAATCGTCAATCCCCTGAAGAACAGTTCTCCAGTGAGAACAGAGCAGGCAGTGTAGAATGCCAGCTTTGTCTTCTATAAAGTGTGCATGCTCAACCCATATTCAACAGTGTGGCTGCTAGGCAAGTCGAGAGCTCCAGAATGTTGGAGGAGGGGGCCGCTTGTTGTTCCCGGCCACTTAGCCCCAAAATAATCACATAGAAATTGTATTAATTAAATCACTGCTTGGCCCATTAGCTCTAACTTTTTATTGGCTAACTCTTACATATTAATTTAACCCATCTCCATTAATCTGTGCATCACCACAAGGTTGTGGCCTACCAGCAAAATTTCAGCACATCTGTTTCTGGCAGCAGCAGCTCTAAGGTGTCTCTCCTTCCACCTCCTTTTTCCCAACATTCAGTTCCATCTTCCCCGCCTACCTGCATTCTGCCCTATCAACAGGCCAAGGCAGTTTCTTTATTCATTAATGTTAATCACANCCATTAATCTGTGCATCACCACAAGGTTGTGGCCTACCAGCAAAATTTCAGCACATCTGTTTCTGGCAGCAGCAGCTCTAAGGTGTCTCTCCTTCCACCTCCTTTTTCCCAACATTCAGTTCCATCTTCCCCGCCTACCTGCATTCTGCCCTATCAACAGGCCAAGGCAGTTTCTTTATTCATTAATGTTAATCACAGCACAAAGAGGGACTCCCACATCACCAGAAAAAGCCTCATGCTGATAGCTTCTACCAGAGAGGAAGCAAAGTGCTCCCTGCATTGTCAGTCAGGTAGCATTATCACAGAGAAGCAGTCAGAACATAATGCCCTTTTCTAGAAAGTAAAATAAATGTTAGCCTAGGTCAGTATCCAAGGGTAAGTAGGTGAATAGTTGTTCTAATCTCCCTTATGAGAGAGCGGATACTTTCAGAATCTTTTTTTTTTAATTAAAACACTGCTTTGGCCCACCAGCCCCAGCCTCCCATTGGCCAACTCCCACATCCCAATCCAACCCATCTCCACCAATCTGACCATCATCACGAGTTCATGGCCCCCCAACAAAGTTTCAGCACATCCATCTCTGGTCGTGGATCCACGGCGTCCCCCTAACTCCCTCCCCCTCCCAACACCCAGCCCTGTCCTCCCTGCCTATCTAAGCTCTGCTCTATCAACAGGCCAAGGCAGCCCCCTCATTCATCAACCAAGAAAAGCAACACAGAGACAGAAGGAACTCCCATACCATTTCCCTTT
>LOJH01043273.1:3021-14027 GCA_001685095.1 Ellobius talpinus
AAGTTCCAGGACAGCCAGGGCTACACAGAGAAACCCTGTCTCAAAAAAAAAAAACCAAACAAACAAAAGCAGAAGAAGAGAGCTTGCTTTTATGTATGTCACTTATTTTATATGAGTAGGTAAGAGAACTCAAGTAGATTTCCTTTGCCTTAGAAATAAAATAAAAATCAGCTTCAACTCACTTATCCTTTTCACTTTGAATATGCTCAGCAATACTAACTAAACATCACACATACACAAGCTAACACAACAGGAAGAATGAGAAGAAAGAACAGAAGTTATGTGAAGAGCATTTCCTTCTTTTCCTCTTAATACTTGGGAGGGAGCGCACATGTGCATGCGTGCCACAGCACTTGTGTGGAGTTCACAGGATAACTTGTGGGAGTTGGCTCTCTCCTGCCATGTGGGCTCTAGGGATCAAGCTCAGGTCATCAAATATGGCGGTAAGCACCCTTACCTGCTGAGCCATCTTTCTAACTCTGTTTCTCCCATGTGTTCACTGTTAGGGAACAGATTCTGAAGAGGGAAGGCAGGCTGGACAGGGGCATGTGCCCGAGAAGTCTCACAGGCTCATTGAAGTGGGAAGGTACTTAATTACTTGGGCAAGAAAAGGGAGGCCAGATCTCAGGAGACAATGGAACTGACAGGCCTCAGGGAGAGTCAGCAAAGGCCAGTGTCTTAGCAGGCAAGAGGGTGGGGTGGAATGAAGGCAGAAGTTTAGGATTCAAGCATGAGAGTCAGAAAAAGAGAAGTCCATGTCAGGTGACAGAATCTCATCCTTCAGGTCTAGGGTCAGAAAATTTGTTAGCAAAACATACAAAGACAACCTCAGGTGTGCAGAGATGGACATTCAGAAGGGTAAGGCTGCAGAGGTTCAGATGGGAATGTATGCACAGCCATAAGGTAGTTATTAGGAATGGGCCAAGGCCCAGAGTGTGGAGCTGGGAGGACCCTAACTCCCTCCAGATAGACTGGGAGTAGACAGAGAGGAAGATAACTGGACAAGTGTCTGGAAGAGGAAAGCAAATCCAGCCAAGGTTCAAGGAGAAAGGAGGGATCAAAGAACCAAGCTGTCTACAATGTCACAACGCAGTGACCAGGCTACTGCGTACGTAAGCTACAGAAGAGTTCTGGAAAAGGACTCTACAGAGCCACCTCTTCCAGACCCCTACTCCACAGAGCTGTTGTTACCCCACTGCAGGTCTCAGACAACCCCTCTATCCCAGCCTTCTGGGGCTATATCACCAGGCAGGGTCAGCCTTGCCACCTTCTTTTGACCTTGAGGACCTCGGTGTCATTAACAATCTCAGTGCCAAAAAAAAAAGATCTCAGTGCCTCATGTTTAGCCTTCCCCAGCCCAAGTTCTACCCAGACAACGTCAAGGTTCATATGGCAACACCATTCCCTCACAGTTCCTTTCCTTTAATTCTGTGGCCTGTAGCCCAATTCCACCCACACAGGTCCACTGCACAGCCACACTCAGGATGTCACCAAGCAAAAGGTCTACAAACAATTTCAGACCGTGTGTGTATGTATTTGTGTATATGTATACAACATATATACATATATATATTCTCATTAATAATAACCAGTATGGATAAATGTAACTAGCATCAGGTAATAACCTAAGGAGTATTCAGTAGGTACTAGGCATCACTCATGTGCTGGACAAATATCAATTTATTCAATCCTCATAGTATTCCTCTGACGTAGATGATGTTTGTCTGTTTGTTTTCTGTCTAAACTAAAATCTAGGGCATTGACGGGCTAAGTACTTTGCCCAAGGTCCCACAGTACCAAGTGGTAAAACTGGGATTTAAGAACAAGTGGTAACCAAAATGTACACTATCTCATTTCACTGCACTCCACCGTGAAGCCAGCACCCAGGTGGAGAAGCAACTTAGACCTGCACATCCTACCTCACCCCAGCACACTGCGCAGCATCTATGGCACAGGCTGGCTTGCCTGTTGCTGAGCTTCTGTGACTGGCTAGCCGACTTCTGTGAAGCCTGCACTGCCACACGTGCCATTAACAGTACTGTGTGGCCGCACCTTTTAGGGCACTGTACATCTCAAGCACACAGCCATCTGTTCCCTTTACATGATGCTTACTGGTCCTTACCTCACCTGCTCCCCAGACTTCTGTTATGTCTGTCACTTCTGTCAGACTCACCCATCTCCTGCTCTTTCATCTGCCATCTCCACAGTTAGCTAACAGACATTCCATTAAATGCAAACCTCTAGCTCTGAATCCAACTAGGCAAAGAGAACACAAGGGTGGCCAAGCCCTGCTGAAGAAAGACATCGCACATGCTTGTGGAACAGCACCTCAGTGCACAGCCTCCCACAACAGGGCTTCAGCTTCCTCTCCTCAGATCCTCATGCACACACCAGCACACAGATCAGGAAACATTCCCAAGATCCTTGTCCCTCCAAACGAGCTCTGGAAAGCAATTCCTTCTATCCTCAGCCCAGAAACTGTATTTCTGAATTACTCCTAGTTTTCCTATTTGGTGAAGCTGTGGGAAGCTTGAGCCAAATGTGTGACCCAGCCCCAGGCAACCATGCATGTCCCTGTGGCATGCATTTCCACATACTGCCCTGGCTCCTGACTTAACTGATCGGTCCACCTTTGTGCTCTCTTGGCCCTGATCCCCTTCTCTGCCTCTCTACATCATCTTGAAGTTGCTTCAAATTCTTTTTGAAACCAAGTAAGGCAGGGCAGTTCCATGCTGAGGACCTCGCCCCTCTGCTGCCCTCCACATTCTGACAGCAGTGAATCAGGCTGGACGTCCAGTGTTTACACTTGTCACCACAGGTGGATGAGGTGTCTGTGCGCTGTGCCAACAGTTCTGGGTTGTGCAAACAAGCTTCTTGAGCAACAGTCCCTAAATACTTACCAGTTTATTTCCATTGGCCGTAATGAACGCCACAGAACTCTGTCCCTGTTCTTTCAGAATGTCAGGTGGCGTTCTCAAGTTAGATGTGCTATAAAATCAACAAATACCAAAAACTATTCAAAAGAGCTTAGAACAGGCAATCCAAAACTTTTAAACCTATACTCCTATACAATAAACAACTATAAACCAAAAACATTCTGCAATGTGTATTTTATATACCTGCTGGATGAAAAGATAAGCAAGGAATGTCATTTGGGAGGCAGAGGCTGGAGGACCAACTACAGAGGGTGGCCTGGGCTACAAAGTAAGGGCCTGCTTTAAAGAAGAAAAAAAAAGACAAGCTTCAGAGGAGATGCTAAAACAAATGAATATATGACTACATTCCACTCATTTTACTAAACAGAACTACTTATTTGGACAGAGGATGTAGCTCAGTTGGTAGATCGTTTACCTAGCATGCATGAAGCCTTGGGTTGAACCTCTAGCACTTTATAAGCCAGGTGCTGTGGACGGTGGCACATGCTTGTCATGCTAGCCCTCGGGAGATAGAGACAAGAGGATCAGAAGTTCAAGGTCATCCTCAGTGACACACTGAGTTTAAGGGCAGCCTAGGCTAGATGAGACCCAGTAAAAGGAAAAGAGAACTCCATACCATTCAATTCAGAGAGAAATCACTGTGTAAACTTTTAAAAGGAAGAGAAAAAAATCGTATTAAAGGGTGCCATAATCCCATCTGGAATTCCAGGGTTCAGGGAAGTCAAACCAAGATGGCATCCATTCACGCCTGCTTGGGTATGCTCTAAAACCTTCACAGGAAGGTTAGTAAGGACAGGAAGTGGAACTTGGGCGATCTAGGCTCTATCCTTTCCCTCTCCCCTGACCTTTTTCCCATTGTAAAATCTGTGTTGATCAGGAAGCTTCCAGATGTAAGTAAAGAAAATTAGCCTCAAAGCATCATGTGTTGAAGTGAACCTAACGATTCATGATAGTGCAAAGTCTAGCACTAGATATCAGGACTTCTGGCCAGGTCCAGAGAGACTCCCACTCTAACTGCAATTCTCTAAGTTCTTCTCTATCAGTTGCTCTGCCCTCATTGCCAAGGGTGGTACAGGATCAGAGGCATTCCATATATATACAAAACCAACCTGCTTTAGGCCTAGATTACATATCTACCACTGAGCCAAAAGCAAGGGCATGGAGAATGTGAGGACTTACAAGAGCTGTGAGAAACTCTATCCAACCCAAACTGCACAAGGTCTGTTCATGGGAAAAGGTTAGTTACCAATGAGCGTAGCAGAGACTGGCTACCCCTTCAAACCCAGTTCCTCCTTTTCCCGGGTACTAGGCAAAATTGTACTTCCCAACTTTTGGTGATGCAAGGTGTGGCTGTGACCAAGAAAACATGAACAAACTAACATAAATCCCTTCCAGACCTGACACTGGAAAACCTCTCTCCTAGGATCCTCCATTCTGTGAGCATTCATGAAGATAGGTGTGAAGTGCCCCTGAGACCCACGTGTTGAAGCTGAATGAATCACTAATAGAAGAAGCCACGACTTCAGCATCCACTTAAAAAGAGGACCCCATAGATCAAGACCATCTCTTTTAAATTTGAGGGTAATGATAAACTTCTACGGAAGTTTAGTCTTTTGTGTTTTGTCTATCACAACAGCTGGCCCAGACTACCACATAAGGAAATTAAGACCCATAAGATTGGACAACTTGCTCCAAATTACAGTTAGCAGATTCATTAGAGCACGTCACACAGTGATACTGCCATTGGGGTGTAAAACCAACAGGCAGTAACTATGAAAGCACTTGATAACATGAGAAGCAATGACCTCATGAGACTAAGACAGAGAAGTCACAAGGTCAAGACCTGCTAGGACTACACAGTAAGATCATGGGCACTTTAGTGAAGCTCTTCTCAAAATAAAATGGAGGGCTGAGGATACAGTGCCTACCAGGGGGAGGGAAAGAGAATAATTTAATATCTTGCAGGAGGGTTAAGGTCCTCCTAAGAAAGAAGGTCAAATTGGGACACACACTCCTTTTATGTCAAATCCAGATGAAATTTTCCCTTGTGTTATTACCCAGTCTTCTCCTAGTGAAGAGACTAAATGGAAAGTTTTTCCAGCAATGCAGCACGCAAACTGCCTCAGAGTCATTATAAAGAATAACAGTCTTGCCAGGCAGTAGTGACACATGCCTTTAATCCCAGCACTCGGGCGGCAGGTGACTCTGTGAGTTCAAGGCCTGGTCTACAAGAGCTAGTTCCAGGACAGGCTCCAAAGCTACAAAGAAACCCTGCCCTGGAAAACCAAAAAGAATAATGGTCTTTACATAGGAAGGTGGGATTAGTTCTTACACGGACAAGCACTGGGAAGCCTGCACTCCAATACCACGCAACACTGACCTCTCTAGACAGCAACACTGGCCTCTCTGGATAGCATCCTTTCTTCCTCTGGGGCGTGTCCCATTCCAACTGCCTACTTTCCAGGAACACTGCTGCCAACCATGGAGGCTACCTACTGGCCCCAGAAAGTAGGTGTACCAGGCAGGCTCATCTTGTTTCCTCCCTGGGAATTTTCAAACTGGAATTAAAGAAAGGGTGTTCTGTTAATAAAGCTATGAAAGGGGGTTAGATGGCATCGTTGCCTGTTGAACAGCACAAGGCAACCCTGGAAAACAAAAGATAACTTGTCAGATGCCAGCAAACCCATATCCTTGCCTTCGTTCAGTTACCTTAGCCAGACTATGGTGGCCTACAAATTCCCTTTTTGGCCTCAGCTAGCATTCAAAATAAAAAATAAAAAAATCCTGACCAATTTACTGTTGGATCTCCCTATATCTGTAGGCTCTTAGTTTGAAACAACCACGGACAGAAGACATGTGGGAAATGTGCCTGCACTAAACACGTGCAGACCTCTCCCTAGCCAAGTAACAACTATTTGCACAGCACTTACGTTAGACAGAAGTCATCTAAGAATGACTTCACGTGAATGAGGGGATACACCCACAAGAGCTGCTATCTAAGGTCTTAGAACCAACGCAGTTCATAATGAGAGATGACTGTGATCCAGAAACAGGCTCAAAATGAGGCAAAAAAAATGTCTGTGATATCTCACAAAGCTCTAAAATGAACAAAAATGAAAAATACAGACATAGCAAAGTACAGCCGTGACATAATGAGAACTAAACGCAGCCCCTGGCTCACAACATATCTTTTGTTATATTTGATCTTTTGTCCTCTAACAGCTCTGGAGAAGCTCCAGGAAAATAAAGGCAAAGGCAGAAAGTTAGACATGGCAACAAAGACCTATAATCCCAGCCCCTAGGAAGCTGAGGTGGGAGATCTAAATTAAAGACCAGCCTGGGAGAAGAGTGTGTGTCCCAATTTGGTACAACTAAAAATAAAAATGAAGGTATAAGAAATGTTTTGTGTTTTCATAACAAGCCCCTTTCACCTGAATTTACGTTAGTGAGCTGATTATGAAAAGCCCTTAGATAACTGTAAGGGGAGGAACTATAGCTCACAAAGTTTTACATAATTTTTGCCCAACCTACAGCTAAATAAGCCAAAGCCAGAACTCAAGCCTAAGTCTTCAACACCACTTCATCTGCCTTCTTTGACCATACAGTAACAACAGTATGTTCAGATTTCTGAATATGCAGTGCAGAATCAGGGGCTGGGGAGAGGCAAACCTGTCCACCTCTGAGTTTGTTACGTTATTCATCTTCACACTGTTTGTGGGGGGGGAAGACCTAGGACAGTACTCAGCCCATAGCAAAGGAAAATGTATTAGGGGGAAACATATGTTGAATAAGAAGATAATAAGGAATTTATTTACTATGTGAAAGTTTACAAAACCAGAGGTGAAATGAAGTTAGAACACAATGAAAATTATGTTAATATGTTTTTCATTAGACTGCACCAAAATGTTTTAAAATTTGACCTAACAGAATTGATTTTTAAATTAAGATAGATTCAAACTTCTAGGATTAAATCCAAGAAAAGGACTACAGACATGAGAAGAGTCTTGATAAGAAAGACATACATGACAGCATCAGTAATGTAAGTGACACTCTGGGGGAAAACTTAATGGTACGGGAAACAGTTGCAACTTATTGGGGTTTTTTTAAAGGTTTATTTAACTTTTTATTTTATGTGCATTGGTGTGAAGGTGTCAGATCCCCTGCAACTGGATCTTTAGATAGTTATAAGCTGCCATGTGGATGCTGGGAACTGAACCCAGGTCCTCTGGAAGAGCAGTCAGTGCTCTTAACCACTGAGCCATCTCTCCAGCCCCATCTTATTGTTAAGTTTTAAAGCCAAGACATAAAGCCATGCATAAGCATTTATTCCAATTTTACATTTAGGTCTGGTGATACAGCTCAGTGGTGGTGTGCTTAAAGCCTTTCTAGCACCGATACAACATTATAGTCATCAAAAATGTCTATGCACACATAGGAAAAATGGTATTACTAAGATGAATATTATCTGTAATATACAAACACACAAATAAATGTAAAAAAAAGCTCCACATAAAAAAGGAACTGAGGTAAGGAAACATCATTCATGAATTCTAATCAGCATTATTTTAGATAATAGCTATCAGTTCCTTCTTAAAGAAAAGGAAAAAGCCATAGATGAGCAGCTGATGGAGAACATTCATACGGTGCCAAGTGCCACTGTGACAAAATGCTTGAAATAAACAACTCATGAGGTGGAAAGATTTATTTTGGCTTATGGCTTGAAAGGTTTCCATTCATAGCCAGTTGGCACTGCTGCTTCTGGGTTAGGGAAAAGGCAGTAAGTACATCATGGTGGCAGAGGAAGAGCAAACTGTTCACCTCTTGGAAGCCAAGAGGCAAAAAGAAAAGAAAAAGGGTTGAGGTTCCAATATCTCTTTCAAGGGCACACCCTTCATGCCTTACCTTTCTCCTTCTAAGCCTTGTCTCCTGACGGTTCCATCACTTTCCAACAGCACCAGAGACCAATGACCAAATCTTTAGCACGTCTGTCTTTAGGGACAGTCATCTAGACTGTAACAGGAGCAAGGCTCAAGCAGGGGACATAGCAGTCATCCTGACCCATTCACCGGAGCATCTGTAATAGTGGCTCAATCAAACTTTGTCTTCTGATACAATTAATCAATCACCAACAATATAGTCTAGACAAAATATTTAACTTGAGTTTAATTTAGATACAACTTCTGATTTGTAAAAAAAAATGCAGAAGTATGGGACTAAAAAGATGACTCAGTGGTTAGCAGAACTTACTGTGCAGCTATGGGGATCTGAATTCAGCACCCACGCTAAGCTAGAGATGATCTCACATGTGCCTGTAACCCCAGCACTGTAGGGCCAGGGATAGGAGGACTACTGGGACTTATTGCTTGCCAGTCTAGCTAAAAAACACAAGCCCAGGTTCAGGGAGAGATCTTTCCTCGATGGAATAACTCAGAAGGTGGTCAGAGAAGACCTGACACCCTCCTCTGGCTTTGGCTCACACACACACTTGTACACCAGCACACACACACACACACATGTACATATACTACACATTCTAAAAGAACCATTACAGAAGAAAGAATGAGAACTAAATGATAGCTCAGGGAAGCAAGTCTGGGCTTGACTGGTGGGGTCTATGCTCCAGATTAAAGAAGTAAAGGATCACAAGATGATACAATGCAGGACATTCACAAAATTATAAAGGACACTAGTAAGCTATAATGCAGGCAGTAAATATTATTTTTATAAATTAATGAAATGAAAATGTGCAGATTAGATGAAAATCTACATGGCAAAACGATATGTATTTGTTTAAAGGAGGTACCTTTAAAAATTAAGGTGAGTTACCATATAATCCAGCAATTCTATTTATGGGTGTACACCCAAGAACTGAAAGTAAGGGCTCAAATAGATATTCATATCAACATTATTCAAATCACCAAAAGATAGAGGCAATCAAAGTGTTCATCAATGAGTAAATAAACAATGTGATATACAATAGAATATTATTCAACCTTAAAAAGGAAGTAATTTATGATTATACTATAAGAGAAATGAGCTTTGAGTACATTATGCTAAGTGAAATAAGCCCCGAGAAGACAAAAATCTGTATCTGGAGTAGTCAAATTAATAGAGACAGAAAGTAAAATGGAGTTTTCCAGGGCAGAGAGGAGACGTAACAAGTACTGTTTGGGATGCCTGGCATTTCGGTTTTACAGGATGGAGCAGTCCCAGAGCTGGCTGTGCCAACAGCTGCACAGCTCTGCAAATGGACCTGACACCAAGGAACTGTACACCTAAAGGTGTTAAAATCATAAATTTGTTCATCATCATTTTTAATTGTGTGTATCTGTGGGAGCAGGGGTGCAGATGTACAAGAAGGCCAGAATCCCCTAGTAATCAGATCCTCTAGAACTGGAGTGTTTGTGAGCCTCCCTGGGCTGGGTGGTAGGGACAGACCTGGGTCCTCTACACAAGCAGTATGTGCTCTTAATCACTGAGCCATCTCCCCAGCCCCTAACTAGCTTTCAAATATAAGCAGAGTGTAGCTCAGTGACAGAGTACTTGCCCAGAACACACAAGGCCCTAAGTCCTATCTCTAGCATAAATGAACTACAATTATGTGCTATATGACCCAATTTCAATGAAAAATGAATGTACATACTAATCCGTTGCAGCAAATAATTTTAAGGCAGTGAAAACTATACTGTAGCATTTTTTTATTTTCTATAATGCATAAGCATTGCTTCCATAATAAAAGAGAACACAGAACTTAGAATCTAATGCTTCGGTGCAGTTTAAGCGATCTTGCGATTTAAATGATCCCTGTTATTTTGTATATTTTTCAAGTTTCCTGCAATAAACAGAACTTAAGTGAGAAAAAGCAGAAGTGCACATTTATAGAATGAACAAAGAAACAAGAGCCAAGAATGGCTTTTATGGAAAACAAGAGCTTGCCTGAGCTCTCTCTTTACTGGCATCTACCCTATGCTGATACAGAGAACCTGCTTCTGTAACCGGTCATCACCAAGCTGGACAAGCCATTCTATCTATTTTAATATCTGCTTCTTTCCGTTGTAAACAAGGGAAATAAAAATCCCTCCATTCTACTTCACGGGGGCTTGAAGAACATTAAATGGGGTGCAGAAAAGCACTGGCAAACCATAGAACACTGTACAGATTATGGCATGTTATCACAGTCCCTCCAGGCTGGTAAACCCCAACCTTTGAGTCACCCCCACTTCCTTTCCCTTCATTCCCCAAATCCAGTCTGTCCTGAGCCTATCAGATTTTCCTTTGCTCATTCCCTCCCAAACCACTGTGCAAATGTTAGTTATACCTGATTCTATCTTAGGCCTGGAACACAACAGAACCTGGACGGTGCCCACCACTGTAATTTCTGCCTGAAACAATCTTTGTGTTGTTTATCACTGAACTGCCCTTCTGGAAATGAAAAAGCCTTCGGAGCTCTATGAGGTCTGTTAAATGGACTTCAAACTCATTATCCTGATTTTCAGGCTGGCCCCCTTGTATCCTCTATACAGTATCCAGGAGTTCCTCAAACACTCTCAGATTTTTAAATGATTGACAACTCAATGGGTCTAAAAATGTCCAAAACTCTTACTTCACTGTGCTTATATTTACATTTCCCAAATAACACTTTTGTAGATTTATTAGCAATTTAGTCTCCTCCTTTTTTTCTTTTTTGATAGTTTTTTTTTTTTAATGCAGCCTTGGCTGTCCTGGAACTGGCTCTGTCTACCAGGCTGGCCTTGAACTCACAGAGATCCACCTGCTTCTGCCTCTCGAGTGCTGGGATTAAAGGTGTGCACCACCACTGCTGGCTTAATTTCCATTTTTAGTGACATATCCCTCCAAGTCTGTCCATTTTTCAAAGGGCTGTCTTTTTCTTATTGAATTGGAAGAACCATATATATTTTGAGTACTGATCCTTTATTGATATCATACATTGCAAATATCTTTGAGTCAGTGGCATTGCTTTTCATTCTCTTTTGATAAGATCTGCATTTTTAAACTTAGCTTTCAACTTTTCCAACCTTCCCTACCTGAAGATACACACTATATATATAT
>LOJH01043274.1:0-14027 GCA_001685095.1 Ellobius talpinus
TGTGGGAGCCGGGCGGGACAAAAAGCAGGCCTGCGCTCCCCTATCACTACAATAGGGGTCACATGAATATGGTTGATTGATAATAAGAGTCTAGATGAAAAGACTTGCAAGGAGCAAATATAACTTTGCACAGGCTCTCACAATAAAACAGGCCTCCTGTTTTATACTTTATTATATTTTACTCATCAAAATTTTACTCATTAAAACTATTCTAAGCAATAAATATAATTCTTAAAACATTTTAGACATTTTCATCCATTTTCTCATTTTCAGCTTCTAAGAGTTCCAGATTCAGAGGGTGTAATAATCATCTGCTAAAAGAATGAAAAGTAGCCAGATGTGATGGTTCTTACCCATGTTTACAGATCTTGGGAGGTCAAAGCAGAGGCTATTAAGTTTTAGGCCAACATAAAATTCATAACTGGTTCTTGTCTCAAAAATTCTTGCCAAACTAAGCCAAAATAAAACATACAAACAAATAAATAAATCATCTTTTTTTAAAACTAACTATTGGAGATACAGAAGCTCAACTACTATTCTGTTTTTCTCCAGAAAGACTTTGGTTTGTTGACATGTAGAGTATGGTACTTGCATTAGAGAAATCCTAGCTTTATAAGTAGGATGATAGCTTCCACTAGACGGATGCATCTCTTAACCTTTATGAAAAAAACATGTTTAGAGTAGATGACAGTTAACAGGGATACTCTTTCAGGGGCCATGAGAGTTACAGGAGGTGACAACCACATGTCGACCCACCAGAGAAATGACTATCTGATGTAGGTTAATCCTGTCCAGACAAGGTCTGCAGGCCCATCAACCCTGAAAACTGTTGTTCACCTTTTGCTAAAGCAGCTTGCTGTGTCCCCAATACCTGCACTGTAGAGTATAATCATATGAGGTGTCTATATCATGTCATGATTGCACCTCAATCTTATGGGCACATATATCTGTGGATGATCAGGAAGAAGATCGCTTTTCATTGAACTTTATAGTCTTAATATATGGAATACATACTGAGACATGCTTCATAATTGAATCTATTTGTCTCACAAGGACCATGGGCATCTAAAAGCCTGCTTTCTTCTTTTATTTTTTGGGTGAGACCTCTCGTGAGAGAATTTAGTCACAAAGTCAGAAACCTTGGTTCTCACAGCCTAGTCTCTGCTTCATTACCTGAGATAAACTTAGAAGCCAACTCCTTATAACTATTTTTTTTTATTTGACAAGACATTTAGTCATGAGAGGAGTCTTTCCAATAGATCACAATCGAGACCATCAAAGATCGAGGTATGGCACATCCGAGCTTGTTTGACTCATAATTCTTCATAATAAGAAGACTGGGTGTCCCAAATTCACCCACAGATGACTTGGGAAAGTGCTAGCCTCAGTCAATCCCCTGCTCTAACCCTAAAAAACTATCAACTCCCTATACCAACCCTTACCTCAGTTTATTAATACTAGATTTTAACCTAGAAATGGAGTATCATGCACCACCTCCCCTTCTTCTCCTTCCTGTTTTAGAGTTTAAAGTCTCCTAAATTAGACTTTTTGCCACTTAGTGCTGTTCAGGAATCCTTTTAGCCATGCCTAACTGCGTTTTGGCTCTGAGAAATTCAGCCTCAGAGAATTGCCTTCATTTGTGTCTGTATATACATTGAAAACTTTACAGCATGCACGCACACAGGGAGAGAGAGAGAGAGAGAGAGAGAGAGAGAGAGAGAGAGAATAAAGAACATGATTTGAGCAGCATGTGTGTGAACTTGCCCCGCACTTCTAGAAATTTTCCAAGTCCTTTGCTACCTGAGGTAAACGACCTGAACCTTGGCTGGGAGTTAGTGGCCCTGGACTCTGCTCGCTCTCTTTAACCCACAACTGGTCAAGATGGGCAAATAAGAGACAATGGAAATCTCGACCTGCCAAGGTTTAGGGATCATTTTGGAGGAACGGTGGAAACAGTGTAAGATCCAGAAGCAGGGAAGGATAATTACAAGGAAATAACACCCTCCAGGAATAGATGGGTAGCTACAAGTATTTACTCACAATGACTGTAACAGCACGTCAGGCTACCACGGATTTACTAGGACGTAGTACATGAAGAGAGGATTCAGAAGGTTGATGACTTACACAGTGACAATGAAGTTGGAGGTGCACTTATTCTATGTAGGTAGACACAGCCAGGTGATGGTGTTAAAAACAAGGTTTGAAGCTCATAATCCATAGTCTAATAATGCTCTTCTAAGGACAGCACCAATTCCAGGCTGACTTCCAAAGATAGACTCTTGTTACAGTATAATGACATCCTTATATCATATTTATAATTTCATGATTCATCATATATTACAGTATACCATATGTTAAGCTTTTGTAATTATTTAATTCTACATCTGTGAGTTAGTGGCTCATACTTTATATTTGTTGAAGGGGAGAAAATGAGTAACATATTATGCATCCCTTAAAGTGGACACCACATCACATAGAGTATGGTAAGTGGACCAATTATGTATCAGGCATTATAAAGAAATGAACTGATTCAGAGAACTTTCGTGTGCATTAGATTTATATGGAGAATTTGTTAAAACTGAGACAACTAGGTGTACTCTGCAAGGTGTACGTGGCTCCTGTAGCCCTAGAAGTGGTCTTCATTTTTGTATTTCTAAAAGGTTCATAGGTTATTCCAGAGTTATGTTTTTAAGAGGTATTATTTGAAAGGCAGTATCCAAATAACTTTAAATAATAAACTTATCTCAATATTTATGTGCAGCTAAATTCTATGTATATTTAAACAGTACAGAAATGTACAAAGATTCATTATAAAAATACAATATATAAATAAATATGTATATAATTCAAAGATCCATGATTTTAATAACATGGAAAATTTCAGAAAAGGATGTTATCAACAG
The DNA here is from genome assembly GCA_001685095.1 of Ellobius talpinus. Lineage (NCBI taxonomy): Eukaryota > Metazoa > Chordata > Mammalia > Rodentia > Cricetidae > Ellobius > Ellobius talpinus. Next base: position 2,904 of record LOJH01043274.1, read on the forward strand.
ATAAATATTGAGGAGTATATAAATAGCTTTGAGTAAAATATTTTATCCTCTGTTTCAGCCACACAATACATCATGTCTAATTGACTATAGTGTGCTCAAATGAGTATCTTTGACATGATTTCACTTTGGGACTGGCTTATCAATGACAAAAAGCAAATTGTATTTGATTTTAAGATGAATTGCATTGTCAGTAGAGAAAATCACAACCTGTTTTCTTCTGTATCTTTCAGAAAAAAAAGGAAGTCTTGTTACAGTGACACCTTCATAAAAATTAAACAACACATGCAATTTTGCGATGTGACAGATAAAGAAGCCATGTATCACAGGTTGATCACCAAAGCCCAGCAGACAATCCCCTTTAGAAATCACTTATAATTTCTATATTAAATAATTCATGAGGATAAGTTTAATGATTTAAGTGGTCATTGCAAGGCACTATTTACAAACCACAAATTAAAGCCAGGTATTAATAATGAATTAAAGCAACCTATCAGCAGCTCATGTAGCAAACCCACAAGCAACAGATCCCAAAGGACCAAAAAATACATCATTACTTTATGTGAGAAGAACCTCTTGCCAGAGAACTGTCCTCCTCTCCTGAATGCTATCTAAGCAATAGGCTTTAGTTTTACAAGTGGCAGCTATCCAATCCTAGGGCATTTAAGCTCTATTGCCATGCAGTAAGAGCAGCCCGAAGCATCTGAGATGGGGCCAAAGCTTTCCTTATGTTCCAGGAATGGCTCCAAAAGCCTTTGTTTCTGTGCTTTCCCCATGGTTTGACTCTGGGCCTTCGGGTTGTTCACTGTTGTCAGATATTTGACCGCTCTGATCTGTTCTTTCCAGTTATCCAGAAGGGCATGAGCTTAGCAACTCCCTTCTCTTACCTTAGTTCTTCTCTTATTCTAGCTGTGTCTTCTCAGAATGTCATGGCCTTGATACTGGCCCTGATCTCCAGGGTCTGCTTTATGCCTCCTTTTCATAGCACATCATACACCCTGGGCACTATATGCATATGAGGAACATTATATATCTACTTTAGTAATGCAAAGGTTTTGATAAAGAGAATTAGTATAAAGGTTAGAAAATGTTGGACAAAGTGACCCTACACATGACTTGTCTGTCTTCTTTTAAAGGCTCCCAGAATTAGATGTGTAAATTTTGAGACATTATTAAATAAGGAGACAATCAAAAATAGGTTTGGTCTTACTCCTCTATGCACAACACATTCACTGTCTTTTTATACACCAACCAGCCACTACGTTTACATTGTATCACTCATCCTCACAAGAGTAATACTTTTGGTTTTGCATAAGAGCAATCTAAAGACTGCAGAAATTAGACCAGAGCATATATAGGAATGTCTCATTTCAAAAGGCATGGTTTTAATTACCAAGCATCCTTCCCTCTTAATTTAAGGTAGTCCATAGAGTAGAGATGCTAGTAATCATCTTGCAAATATTAATTTTATTTTCAAATTCTTTTTAAAGGAAGAAAATAAACACTGAGTAAACTTTTGTTTGTGCAGATTTGCTTGCATTATAAACACCAATTTCACCTGAGTACATATTTCAGGAGCTCTTGCTCTTATGGAATTTGACGTTTTTATTTCCTGCCCCTTTTGTCCTCATCACTTCCTCGACTGAACGCTGTTAAGTTACAACTTTGACCCTATCTAAATGATGCTTTCAAGAAGGATCAGAAGCAGCTAGGTGACAGTTCTATTCAATAACGTCTGATATATTTGAAAAGTTTATTACATTTTTTGTGCTTTCTCTTCTACATTTGTTTTTTCTTTGACTTTTTCTTCACAACTCCCATTTTCCCATCTTTATGCATGTCTGTCTTCTTTAGAACTCTTGTTGGAGTTTCTGCCAGTACAGTGGCTCACAGCTCTAGACTGGAAAGAAGGCAAAGCCCTGGGATACTGTATTGCATTTCTTACTTGATTGTTCTTCTTTAAAGAGTAATCGAACATACTTTGTCTAAGCAAACTTTTACATGATACAATTATATTTTCAATTTTGAACAAATTACAGTGATCAAGTTAGTTTCAGTTTTCATAGCTTGAAATCACTTTAATTTGCTTTTATTTGGTAGAGCTTTTTCTTGGTTTAGATGACTTTTTGCTTGTCCTCTAATATCTCTAAGTCAAAGTTTTTGTACAGGCAGGATAGAGTGAACAATATCAGAAATTTATTGTTCTAATAGCATCTAAGAACATTGCTATTGAAAAGCAAACTAAAATACAACAAAATAAATTACCAAATGGAATCTGATGCCATCTGCCTTTCTGAGTTTGAAGTCGTGTACTTTAGAGGAAATCATATTAACTATGTTCACAAACATTGTGTTGCATTTCTGGAAGAAAATGCTGTTGTAGTTACTTAAGGGGAAAAAGTTCAGGGGTCAAGGACATCAAGAGGACACGGGTACTAACAGCACAAGTGCACTTGAAAATTGACGAGAGCTTTTAAGCGTCTCACCCTAAGAAATGACTACTGTTTACAGTAGCACACGTAGATTAATTTCAGTTAATCATTCTACAGTTTATACATGCATCAAAACAACAGGTTGTAAATTGATACCATATACATTTTTATTTAACAATCAAAATGCAAGGGAAGTGTTTGTTTTTGGATATAAGAAAAATGTTCAGTTCATTGAGTCACAGTCTAAGGTGTGACGATTATTTTTTTCATCATTCCTTTACCCTAGTTTCATCTACAAGGGTAAATATTATAATTATTTAAATTAATAATTATTTAAATACTGTTTCAGAATTGTTATCATTAATATGACTTTACTCTTGATAACTAATTTTATTTATTGAAGAATAATTTTATGGTACCTGTTTTTGATTTATTTAATCAAGGTGATAGGTTATAGTTCTACATTTGTTGAATTGTCTATTTTGTGGTCAATATGCCTACATTTCCTATAATTTACCAATTATAATGTTATTCTACTGCCACTAGAACTAAGTTCTAATCAACTTCATTTTTGATTGCATTCATTCTCCTATATGTCTTAAGATTGGGAAAAATGTGTGGCACTAAGTATCAAATATTTAGGATTAATACCTATTCTGAAATCTGCTTTCTGAAACTACAAGTATAATTAACAATGCCTTTAAACTCTGGCACACAAGTAATAATAATGTTCTGAAAATATCACTTATGATTAACACACACACACACACACACACACACACACACACACACACCGTGGCAGTTCACCCTGTTCTTTGGAAATGACAAAATCATTTTACTGTAACAGTCTTCAAAAGTTTAAAGATAGTTTTACAGAATAAGTTGCTTGCAACTAATTTTTCATTCATGCTAAGTATACATTTCCTAAAGCAGAATGTGCTAAGTGGAAGAATGGGGCATACTTGGTAATGAAGACCAAGGGTGAGGAAGCAAAACTGAGGAGAGTAGGCCATGGGTTGGGAAATCAAGGAGAGTTTGCTCAGGAGTGACTGGGCAAAAATTACCATCTCCAGTCAGACTATCACCATTGGCTGTAGATGCTTGCTGTTTTCCTTTGTGTATTTCTGGCTTCTTTATAAAAAAAAAGTCAGGTGTCCATAGCTGTGTGGATTTAAGTCTGGATGTTCAATTTGATTCCATTGATCAACATGTGTGTTTTTAATGCCAATACCAGGTAGTTTTTTATTATTCTATCTCTGTAGTAGAGCTTGAAATCATGGCTGAAGATATGAAGATATAGAGATATGTCTGGAAGTTCTTTTTCATTGTTCAGAATTATTTCAGCTATCCTATTGTTGCTGTTGTTGTTTTTGCTTCCTCTCGCCCCTTTGGGGATTGAGTATTCTTTCAAGGTCTGCAAAGAGTTGTGTTGGAGTTTTGATAGGGATTTCATTGAATCTGTAGATTGCTTCAGGCTGGATTGCTATTTTTACTATGTTATTTCTGATGATCCATGGAAATGCAAATTAAAACTATTTTGAAATTCTATCTTAAACATGTCAGAACGGCTAAGATGAACAACACAAATGACAGTTCATGCTGGCAAAGAGGTAGAGCAAGGGAAATATTCCTCCATTGCTGGTGGTAGGGAAAACTTGTATAACCACTATGGAAATTAATAGGACAGTTCCTCAGAAACTAAGGAATCAGTTTACTTCAAGATCCTTCTAGGGCATATAGCCAAAAGACGCCCTATGTTACCACAATGACACTTGCTCAGTCATGTTCATAGTGACTTTATTCACAATAGCCAGAAACAGGAACTAACCTATATGCCTCTCACCTAAAGAATGGATAAAGAAATTTGGTATATTTACACTTGGAGTATTACTCAACTGGTAGAAAAAAATGGCATCATGAAAATTTCAGGCAAATGGATGAAATTAGAAAAGAAAAAAAATTTGAGTAAGGCAACCCAGACACAGAAAGATAAAATTATCTGTATTCATTTATGAGTGGATATTTGCAGTTAATTAAAGGATAAACACAGTACAATCCACAGATCTAGAGATGTTAGATGAAGAAGAGCGGTCTAGGGGAGACACTGGAAAGGGAAAATAGATTTTGTAGGTGGGCTGGGGGTGGGTGGAGATGAGAACAGGAGGGATCAGGTAGGGAAAGGAGGCACAAAGGCAAAGTACAGGGAGAGACGACTGGAATTGGGGGCCATTTGGTGGGCGATGTAGGACCTAGTACAATGGAAACTTCCTGGACCTAGGATGGTGACCATGGTGATGATTCCTAGTAATGAATTTGGAGTCTGAACTGACTGGCTTCTGTAACCAGGCAAAGCTGCCAGTGGTGGAACTGGAACACAAACCCAGTCACAAAACCTTGGACCTACAACCTGTCCTGCCTGCAAGAAGTACTGGGGCAATGGTGGCTCACATCCTGTGGGAAGGATTGCAGGATACAGATGAGTCAATGACACCAGGAAAACATGTTCCACAGAATCAACTATGCAAGGCTCCTATGGGCCCACAAAGACTAAAGAGGAAATCACTGAGCCTGCGTGAGTCTGCACATGAATTCTACATGCATGCTGTGGTTCTTCAGCTTGGGGTTTTTGTTAGACACCTAACGATGGGAGTGGGGGTGTCTCTGATTCTCTTGCCTGCTCATGGGACCTATTTCTTCCTACTGGGTTTCGTCATCCAGCCTTGATATAAGGGTTTGAGCTGAGTCTTATTGTATCTTGGTAGGCTGAGAACTAGGAGACTTGCTCTGTTTTAAAGGGAAACAGAGGAGTTGTGGATCTGGGGCAGTGCAGAGTTTGCGGGGAAGGGGAAGGTGGGCTCCAGTTGGGATGTAGTTTATGAAACAATAATAAATATATAAAAATTAAATTAAAATAAAATTACAGTCTCCAGAGAATATGGGCTCAAACTTGGAAGATGTGGCAAAACTAATTTTGAACCTAAGAGAATGAATTTAAATTTAAATTTACCTAACCAAGGTAAATTTAAGGTAGGTAAGCTGTTCCTTATGGGTACCAGTTTTGAAATTTTTTGCTTTTATCTTTTTCTATATGACTCTATAATCCATAGCTTAAAACACCATCTTCCATTTTTTAGTTTCCTAAACATGCATTCTCTCAAAGGATCATGAATATTTTTTTCCAAAAGATGAAAAAAATAAGTTTTATAGATGGTAATTGAAAACAACAAGCTAAGAGTTCTATATTCTTAAAGCCTACTTAAGAGAAATATAACAGCTCTTCACATGCTGGTCATGTTTGCCCTCGGGCTGTATACACACAGGTCACTTCCACCTTAGCCAAGCTTGGGTGGAAGGAATAGAGAAAAAGTCAGTGGCTATTTTGTCTACTTGGTGTTGCTGCTGCTTATGCGGTCTCTGTGAGTCGAGAAAATGGTTTTCTCTATTTAAAAAGCCATTATAAAAAGTTATCCATTCACTCCTTGTTATTAAGACTCATATTCTTACTTTTAAGAGCCCTATCAATCAGAGAGTTCCGATCATTAAGTAACCACGAAGCCAGATATAGCTGCAAGTCCTCTGGCAGTTTCTACAGCAGGCTGGCAGAGTGTATTCATGGGAAATCTATTCCCCCAATAGCTCTGGGTTCGCATCAACAATGCTCTTTGTCATGCCACTGTTAAATTGCCAACATAACCAGAAGCACTTTGGGCTGGGAAAAAAATTCATAAAAAACAAAATCACTGAGTGTTTCACGGTAGGATACAGGATATCAGTCTCCTCTCGCCCTGTACAGAGGCTCTTTTAGGCTACTGCAGACCTAAGTAAAGCATTCTGTTCGCACAAATGGCACAAGCTGTCATTTTTTTCGTATGAGCTTCTACTTTCTCTAAAAGTTCATACATACTTCTCTATCTTTTTAACTACTATTTTCAATTTGGGATAGAAGATGAACTATACAAATAAACATACTTTTTATATATATACGTAAAAACATACTTTCCGCAAATTACTTTTAGGATACTTTAGTGTATTTTCATTTACTGTTAAATTCTAACACATTGCAAAAATGGTTAACGTTAAAAATGGTCTTCATGATAAAGTGAAAGTTATGCCAGAAATAGAAAATGATATTAAGTAGCTGGGTATAGTGCTATACGGTTGTCACCCAAGCACTTAAGAGATAGAGGCAGGAAGATAATAAGTTCATGATAATCCTGAGCTATATAGCCAGTTATATGCCACATGGGCTACATGAGAGCCTGTAGTGAGACCATGTGGCACCATAAGCTTCGGATACGCGGGACAGAAAAATCAGTTTTCAAACTGACCATGAAGCTTCCTCCTGGCTACCCAGCTTTCATAGTACAAGAAGATGCTCTACAGGAAACTGATGGGGGAAAGACATCAGTGGTCTTTAAAAATTGCTACATCCTTCATGTACTAATATTGACTTTTCAAGCAATATAAGCCCACTGGTGGAATAGTGGTATGACTCTCATGGGCAACAAATCACTTCTGGATTGGATTTGAAGTCTGCTTCTTAGGAGAGAGTGTCACCCCTGGCTCTCTATTCCTGGCCAGGAAAATCCAGAGCTAAGGAGATCACAGAATCTAGCACATAACCTGCTTGGTTATCTTCTTCACCCTCATGCTGTCAGATGGCCTGCTAAGTATTTATTTACACTCATAGAACTGAGAAACTTTCTTCCTTATCAGACAAGCTTCTTTTTGCACCGGACAGCAGTGAATAGGGATAGCTTTAACTGGGCAAAGTTCTGAGCGTAAGGGTGAATGTTCAGCCTTAAACGGGACCTGTGTCTTGACCTTAGCATTGCCAACATTCAGGGAACATTTAGAAGAGGAATTAAGACTATGCAGATGTGGAGGAGTGCTGTGAAAGCTGTCTTCTGCACATGCCATGGCTATTGCAGTCATGAACTCAGAACATGTATGGCGACCTGCAGAAAAATTAAGTAAAATCTAGCCTGCTGAAATTCTTATTAAATGGAGTAAATTATCATAGGTCAGCACATAGCTGAGGAGGTATTGCCAGTGGATAACTGGGGTCAGGGGAGAATCATTCTCTATTGAGGATATGACATTTAGTAACTCTTTTACACTCCAGCAGATGTCCCCACACCCATGCACATATGGGCAGGAAAACTAAACTTAATGGATTATAAAGAGAGACATGAAATGGGGCAGGTATGATGAGGAATATGTGGAGAGCTACAGGGTAGAATGGGAGTACATATGATATTTCATTGTACACATATATGTGAAATTCTCAAAACTGAAGGAAAAAAATCTTCACATGTATCATAAAGCCTCATTTTAATAGCTCTTGAGCATCAAAGATGGATTTGAAGTGGTTTTGTGTATGTCTATTTTAACAACAGACAAAATAGATCAGAGGTTACATACCAGAGGTTGAAAAGACATAGGCTGATAAAACATATGCTTTGTTCTCAAAGAAATCCACACCTATGAGACAATTCTTGTCTGTCTGATAACTGTAGCAGAGACACAGTCAAAGTATTGGACGGTCTTTGGTATGTGCAGTTATTTCTACAATACAGGACAAAATGAGTAGCTTTGCTTGTCCATTTGAAACAATTGGTGCTCATCTAACTGGCCAATTGCAGAAAAAAGCACGCCACTGGATGGTCATTTTGTTTCTTTCTCAGAATATCAAAAAAAGTAAACCTTTTTTCAAATAATCCAAGGAGATGGTTTTCCACAGTGTCAGCTGTCACACCACATTCATCTCTCTACCTTCTCTTGGGTGCCCTTTCCTCTTCAATCTGTCTGGATGTCTGAGAGATTAGTTTAGGCAGGTTTTTAAAACTTTGCCTATACCAACTCACTTCATACTTACAGTAAGTCTGAAAGGCAGCATGTTTAGTACCGACTTGAGAAAAGAAGGAATTTGGATAAAAAGATCTTGAATAGCTGATCTTTTAAGTAGGAACCATAGAATTGAAATAGTTTCTCCGCTGTTCCCAAGCTCTCAACATTATGCTATTTTGATACATTCATATGCATTCTTTCAGAGTAAGCACGTCTACAATGGCTGCCGTTAAACAGGCACTTGGCTTTCCTATTACCTGCCTCTGACTTGTGTGCAATTAGAATTGCATGCCTACATCTCTAGACAGCTCTCTGTTCAGATTTGGAACCAGTCTCTTTCAGTATTGAGAAATCAAGGTGCACACTCAACAAACGTTATGACACCAGTGACTTTACCTTAATTATCATTAACTTTTTGTCACTGAGAAGAAAATAAAGAATAAATTTTGGAAGAAGTTTGTGAAAAGTAGAGAGAACATGTTCTATACCATATTTATTTCATTGTTCAATAATTTTAGAGCTCACTGGTGACTACAGGCCTCATGAGAAATCAACAAAACATTACAAGGAAATGTCATGTAATCATTTTTCCTTTGTTACGTCAAGGCTGTGGTTATTTTGTAAAGCAACTTTCCACCTACCATATGGATATGCTAGTTTGGCTAGGTACAGCTAATATTACAGAGTTGTTATTGAGCCAGAGTATTAATCTACATATTTCACATTCAAGGATAGTCCATTCTTATTTTTAGCTACCTCGCTGGATCAGTTTGCCAGTATAACCAGGAGAAGCTATTTTATTTTGGTTCAAATATAAGATATGGGAACTTGTGAATTGAGGTTTTTAGCTTGATTAAAATACTATAATAAATAAAAATGAAAGATTTTTGTTCCAATAATACAAGTTCTTTTTTACTCTTATACAGATTCAATAAGATGTGTAATCATGTAGCACCTTCATTAGACAGATGCTATTTAGCTCTAAGTAATCAAGATAATCTGTAAGTGTAGTTTAGCAGATGTGGAAGATTCTAAATTCTACTATTAATATTTTTCATAATGCAGTGTCTAGCAACATGCTACTTTGTAGTCAGAGGCTACTCCTTTGTTTCTGGGCTGCCCAGACTCAAATACTAACACAAAACTATATTAATTACAACACTGTTTGGCCAATAGCTTATGCATACTACTAGGTAACTCTTACATCTTAAATTAACCCATTTCTATTAATCTGTGTATCGCCATATGGATGTGGCCTACTGGTAAGTTTCTGTCCAGCGTCTGTCTCCTTTGGCAGCTACATGGCATCTCCTGGACTCCACCTACTCTCTCTGTATATACTGTTTCCAGCCTGGCTATATATTGCCCTTCCATAGGACAAAGCAGATTCTTTATTAACCAATGATAATAAAAGATATTCAGAGCATACAGAGGGGAATCCCACATCATTACTTCTCTCCCCCACTTTAGTTTTGAAGTCATGTATTTTCAATTGTTTCTCTGTAAGCCTCAATATCTCTCCATTCTTTCTTATAGTCCCTTCTGTTTTCATTTCTTATACCCACACACAGATCCACACATATTTATATACATATATTAAAATTAAAGACTAGAAGCCACATAGGAGAGAACATATGTGGCCCTTACCTTTCTGAATCTTACTTATTTCATTTAACACAGTGATTTTCAGTTCTATCCATTTTTCAGAAAATGTTATGTTTTCAACTGAGGAGCTGCTGTGGGATTCCCCTCTGTATGCTGTGAATACCATTGGTTAATAAAGAAACTGGCTTGGCCTGATAGGGTAGAATAGAGCTAGGCAGGGAAAACTAAACTGAATGCTGGGAGAAAGAAGGCAAAGTCAGGGAGAAACCATGGAGCCACCCCCAGAGACAGACATGCTGAAACCTTGCCGGTAGGCTACAAGCCTTGTGGTAAAATATAAAACAATGGAGATGTGTTAATTATAGATGTAAGAGCTAGCTAGCAATATGCTTAAGTAATTGGCCAAGCNTAGGCAGGGAAAACTAAACTGAATGCTGGGAGAAAGAAGGCAAAGTCAGGGAGAAACCATGGAGCCACCCCCAGAGACAGACATGCTGAAACCTTGCCGGTAGGCTACAAGCCTTGTGGTAAAATATAAAACAATGGAGATGTGTTAATTATAGATGTAAGAGCTAGCTAGCAATATGCTTAAGTAATTGGCCAAGCAGAGATTTAGTGCAGTTTCTGTGTGGTTATTTCAGGAGTCTGGGTGGCAGGGGAAATGAACAAGCAGAGGGCGGTCGGGAACACACTAGCAGCCTCTTACAACAATGAGACATTAGGGCAGGAGGATCAATAAACACAGAGTATAGATGAAAGTTTCATAATGCAACTGATTAGTTTATATGTTAACTCTAAGAACCAATGCTAATAAATAAGGAAAAAAGGTGCTATAAGATTTTGCCTTATTAAACTTGGAGACAACAGTATTTAACATACTGTTGAAAATTGCCAGCTACTCAGGGGATAATAAATTCATGGATTATGTAGGAGAATCTACAACCACCACTTTACTAAACAAGCATAATACATGACACCAATCTAAACATGTGTCCTTATAAACACAGATAAGCACAGTCCTCGCCACTCATCAATGGAATTTCTCTTTGCAACAGATAGAGATCACAGAAAAACACAGACAATCAAAATGAAAAATGTGGAGCCTGGTCACAAAGAATGCTCTAAAAAACACTCCCACGCTTAAGGCTCAGGAAACATTTTGGAAGAAGGGGTAGAAAGATTGTAAGAGCTCTCTGAACATGGCTGACAAGGAGAGCTGACTGAGAAGCCAAGGACAATG
>LOJH01043276.1:3582-14026 GCA_001685095.1 Ellobius talpinus
TATATATATATGTATATGTGTGTGCATGTATGTGTAAAACTTAGCTAATATTATTTGGACTTTATTTCTTATGAAGGTTGATGTGCTGCTATTTACTTTCCCCCAAATCCTCATCTAATAGTTCCAGGAGTGGGAATATTAATTTAATAATGAATTTTTGTTCACAAATTAACATACTGAAAACCTCACAAGTTAATTGCTTGTAAGAATTATATGAAGCCACTGTATTGGGGTCAAAAGTAGGACACTTGCGATCTTTCCTGACTTTCTCTAATATGAATGTCTTACAAAAGTGAAATTCCTTTTTATTGAAGGATGTTATAGACTATCACAAAAATTGAAAACCTAAGCTCAGTTCTTGAAGAACTCACATGTATCTACCCATGACATTTCAACTAGCAAGAATAGCATCAGTATGAGAGGAAGTCAGAGGGTGGGCTTGACGAACATTTTTATTCCTCAAAGTACATGGAAGTGTTGCACACTGCATTTAAAAAACACAATCCTTTCCCCCCTGTGGACTTTGGGGTCCACTTCAAACAGCTGAGCTGGCTTACTGAGCAGAGCTTTCACTGCAGCATCCTTCCTTCTCTCTATCTTTTCCCTGCTGGCTTCATTATTGAAAATGTGCTACTGTCACATATAAATGATGGTGCTCACTAAGTACACTCAATAGCATTTTCTTTTCACTCTGTTTTTCTTCCAAATACAACAATAAGCCATTTTCCCTTCTTGCAAAAAGATCACAAGCCCCTATGACTACTCCCAGGCTTACAATGTGCCATGAGTGGCAGCCCAAGTGACTGATCCATAACCTTTGGGCGCTCAGGCAATTAAGCTGTCTGTAAGCTTTGGTGTGCCAGCAAAGCAAATAAAAATACATGGGGATCTAATTCTGAGTTAGCAAAGCTGTCTTTCCATGATGTTTTATGGAGTATGAATTTTTCTTTAAGAAAACATTCTATAGAGGAAAATAAAATGTATTTATGTTTTTTATTTAATCAGTACAAAACATAAGCTTACGTCTATTGCTCGTCCTTGTCTAGGGCTGCAGTTTTCCCATGCTCAACCTTTAGCATTTGCTTTTACCGTCTTTCACTATAGCTTGGAACGGGACTTAGGAAATCTGTCTCTTGGGCTGCAGATACAGTTCAGTAGTAGAGTGCTTGTTTAGCACTTTTGAAGCACTAGATTTGACCCCCAACCCTAGAAAAGACAACAAACCAACAAACAACACCAGAAAACAAGTTTCTGATGTTCAAAGAAAAATGAAAGTCAAAAATAACCCTTGCAAAGGAAATTTGCAATATTTTCATTCCCACAATGCTGGGAGTTGTCACCGATTTTATTTTCCCTAATGAGGCAATAACTCAAGAGCTGGTCCTCTTCTGTCATAAGACAAATATTATGAAACAGAACTGTCATTTGTCTCCAAGCTATGCTTTGTGCAGAGGCGTATGTGTATGTGCTTGTAAGCAAAAAAGGGCATTTTCTCAGGCAGGAAAGAATGAGCTGTGATAGACTTATTACTAAGTGGTTTATCATAAAATCTCAGTCTTGAAAAAGAACATTAAAGGTCATATGGTTTATTCTCCTGTCTACAAATTTTCTCATTCAAAGCAGAAGGTTCAAGTTAACACATTTTAGAAGCTGCTAAACATTATCATCTCCTTGTAATACCTCTCCTCCAGAAATGTTCTGTGACATATATATTCTTCAAATTGATTGTTTTTAGAATATCATGACATTGAGAAAATTGCACACATTCTGGTCTGGGTTATAATATTCTTAGGAAAAAGATATGTTGTTTTTTTTTTCCTCTCAGGAGAATGACTAGCTCACCTTCCTATTTGGTTTTGCTGCTATTTACTGGCTGTAGGAAGATAGGACTTCTTCAACTGTCCTGCAGTTGATTATGGAATTAATGGCCCTCCAAGCATCACACTACCTTGCCTATGCCCTTGTGTATAGTTCACAAGCATGCTTCCTCGACAGTAGTCAGGGCATGTGATTTTCTCCTACCAATGGCACATTAGAAATTATGGCATGAGCTGGGAAAGTGCTTGTGCATTGAGGACTGACTTCTGTTTTCTATTTTGCATGTTCACGTGTGCTTGGCATGTGTGTGTGTGTGTTTTCTTGTGTGGGGGCACATGTGTGCAGATGCATGTGCACAAATTTTCACTTGCATGTGTAAGGTCAAGGTTGATGTTGAGTGTCTTCTCCCATTTGTTCTCTATATTTTGAGCTGATGTCTTTCACTTGAATACAGAACTTGTCTAATAGGTTACTCTGGGTAACCCATTTGCTATGGAGATGACCCATTTCTGTTTCCTAAGCTTTAGGATCACAGATGGGCCACTATACCCACCTTCCATTTGTATGGATACTGTAGGGTCAGTAGAACTCCAGTTTCCTGTTTTATTTTGACAGCTCCAATAAGATCCTTTTGCAAGATATATGTGGCGCATCAACATCAATAATAACGTAGACATGTAAGTGATGCCATCTTTGAACATTCGCTCCCAGACTGAAAATGCATAAAATAATACTAGGAGGAGAAACCGGGAGATGAATCCTTTGTTTTTCTACTGTAATCCTGCCCACTTAGCAAAAAAAACAAAAATAAAACAAAAAACAAATAAAAACAAAAAACCCAACTAACCTTGACTATATCCATTTTTCATTCTATTTTTCTTTAATATTGAAGAAGATAAGCCATGCAGAAAAAACAGCAGAAGCAGCAGCAACAACCAATTTCTAATAGACAGGCCTTCAATACTACTGACTAATTGCATTTCTATTATATTTCTATTAAAATAAATAAATTTGAGATGAACATTTTATCCTTTATTACCTTTTCTTATATGTCCACATTCCTTATCTCCAGCAACATTGATTAGAATGGAAATATTGGTAGGTGGGGCAAATTTTCAAAAACTTTTAAAAAATGAGTTTTGGCAAACAGTGTAAACAGTATTGTGATTAAGACAGAGAACATTTCCATCATCTCAGAAGATGCTTTCACTGCTGTTTACAGATAGTGTTTTATTTCTCCTGAGCAAATTGTTTCAATAGACTAGCTGAACCCAAGGATAATAATATTTGATTAGAACTTCCCACAGATATAAGATGTAGTACATTTGCCACCACCGTTGCAAACAGCAAGTTTTTCTGACAAACAAACATTGGCTTTTTGCTTGCCATTTCAAGTCTGTGTCAACCTTCATTGGAATAGAGGCACAACTCCCCAACAAGGTCTGAATCTCATCTCTTGTAAGATACTTCTAAGCTTTTCTTTCTGTGGCTGCTGTCTTCAGCCCTAGAGATAGTGGCTGGTTCCCCAATCTGATATCTCTCTATAATATTTCACTTCTGTTAGCAGATAATTCAGTTACTAGTTAGCAATTATTCACATTAAATTTTCCCTGTCCAGATTGCTGATATGACTCCCATCTTTTGCTTGAATTTAATTACCAAACCTCATTTTCCTATTGTGCCACAGATGATACTCTGAAAACAAAACAAACAAGAAACAAAATAGCAAGAAAAAGACGTTCTGAAATCTCTCTCCTTTCTGGTTCTACTGATAGTAGCCAAACCAAGTTGCCATTTTTCTCTGAATAAATGCAACAGTATGATATCAGGTTTCTCTACTTTTTCATTTGTTTTATTCCCAGGCTTCTGCAATTCACCTCTATCTGAAGTCAGAGAAAGCTTTTAATATTAAGTAAATTTATATTATTATATTTTAAAGTCCTCCAATAGGGTACTTCTGGTTTTGGTTTAGAGAAGTATGACACTATAGGGTCTATCTCACCCAATAACATAAGGACAATTTAGACAAATTTAATTGCAAATTAATATTTTTTGTTGAACTTTCAGGAAACTGAGGCACTAAGCTAACCACATAACTGAAGATTTGAGGAAACCCTCGTCCATTTGAGGAGTTATAGAACATGAACATTTGCTAATTTGGGGGAGATGCTGCTGGGTTCCATGTAAATTCGAATGGGGATTCAGTTAGATTCTTTTAGTGAATTACTAAAGGCCAAGTATAGGCTAGTTAGAAGACATTTTCCTTTTGTGGATTTTTCCTTATAAACATTACTAAGAATTTATAAGGAAGTTCATATAGAATTCTGATAGATCTTCTATCATGCTACTAGCTAAGGGAGGGAGGAGAACAATAGTGTGACCACTTAAAGTTTATTCTATCCACATGGCATCCTATTTCACCTATGCAACGAAAGCCTTATTTATATTGGGAGCAGCAAACAGTCTCATTTTAGGGCACCACTGAATACTCACTGTAGCCAGGGAAGACAGCAAATTGAAGAGCCCTTCCTGCCTCTGAAGGAAAGGTAAGAATACGCATCAGGCCAAACCTACAGAGGCAATAGTATTTTCAATAAGCCTTGCTGGAAAGACTCAGAGATATACACCTTACTAAAAACAAGCTGAACACACCATCAGATAATGCTACTATCCCCTGGCCTTACCACAGTGTAATAAGTATCAAGTTAAAATAATAGGAGAATAGAACTTGAGATATGCAAGAGAAGCAGTCTCTCTGTGGTAGAACAAAATCAGAAAACACATAACCAATAAGGGAAGAAACATTTAGAAATTAACCCCAGGCAAACCACCCATACTCTAAAGAGTAGATATAAACAGAACAATTTAAAACCTGCTTCTGATCAGAGGTAACTATAGCAACAATAACAACAAAAATCTCACGCTGTGACCAGGTTAACACAGACTTATGTTAATAGCTCGGAAGGAAATTCATGCTCATTTCCAAGCATAAAAACATATACTTTGGTATTTATTGGTATAACACGTGTTAGTAGCTATCAGCATAGAAATGAAGCATGGCAAAAAAATGGCAAGAATGTATACCCTCCTAGGACTTAAAACAATCACCAGAACCAGATTCAGATGTGGCATACATGGTTAAAAAAATAAGATGGAATATTATTATAATTATGACCAATGAAAAAAGTAGAAAACATTTCTGTAAAAACATAGAAATAATAAAAAATGATCAAATGGAAATATTAAAAAAACAAAGTAGCATAAATAAGTAATGCTTTCGTCAAATGGCCTTGACAGGAATGCTCAACTGGAGAATCAGAAGGAAAACAGAGAACATAGTAGATTAAATATTTGTAGAAATATCTTACACCACAAGTAGTAGTGGTAATACACATTTGCAGTTGCAACACTTGGGATGCTGAGACTAGACGGTAGTGAGTTCAGATTGTGCATTTGGGTTGTGAATTTTAGGCAAATTTGAGCTACATATGACTTCCAGTCCAGCCTGGGCTACAAAACAATACCCTGTCTCACAATCAGTCTCTCCAAAATGAAAGAAATAATAGTCTACATTTTTCAAAGACTAATGATTATCAGAAAGTAATAGATTCAAGAAGCTCATAGAATACCAGAAAAGGATGAGTAATATAACAGACACATGCATAATATTTTACGTAATTTAAAATAGCATACTGCTACCTCCAAATAATATGATCTCACTTCACATTAAGGATAAATAGCACATTTACTTAGCAACAAATGTTGCTCCAAACAGAATTATCAAAAATGTGCTATTATTTACATATTGAAGCTTTATTCACCAATAAAGAAGAATGGAATGATGTCATTTGCAAGAAAATGAATGGGAATGGGGATCATAAAAATAAGACAGACTCAGAAAAACAATATCACATTTTGTTTTTCATTTATATAATGTAGATTTAAATACACACACACCTGTGCACACACATACACACATTGTCATAGAAGCACAAGGGAACAATTTGGGGATAAGAAACAGAAAAATAGAAGACAAAGGGATAAGAGAGGGCAAGAGAGGTGAGTCTGAACAATGTCCAAGATATACATGGATAAGAATATTATAATTGGAACTCATTGTATTGTATATAGATATGTTAAAAAGTAGAAAATAGAAACAATAACATTTAGCAATTATTGCATTAATTTTAATATATGCCTACATATTCTGTTTGTTTGAGACAGAGTCATTATGAATTTCTGGTCTTCAGCTTGGATTATCCTTGTTCAGTACCCTGAGTGCTTGCATTATAGGTATTCATCAATTCATACTGATTCAGAAAGCCCTTGATATGCCAGGAAGTAAATCTCAATTCTTTCTCATTTCCCTTGAGTGTGGTCTAGTCTTAGAGACTTTTTCTAATGAACAGAATGTTGGAGGGGTATGATGTAACATTGCAGGAGTGCAACTTAACAGACCCTCAACCAGGTGGTCAAGGTTACTATTACCTGGGCTAAGTCTCTGATGTCATGTGCACCCTTTGGTGAATTGTATTCAGAAACCCACAATTTCAATCAAATCATGAAATAACTTTAGAGAAACCTGACCTGAGGAACTTTGTACAAAGTATTTGACTAGTACTCTTCCAAAATGTCAAGGCTGAGGCTGGGAATGTCGGATAGTGGGAGAACACTTGCTTAGGATGTACAAGTATGTTCAATGCTAGGCACTGAAAAAAGTCACGAGAGTCATATAAGACAAATGTTAGGTGACTAACTCGATGTGGAAGAGAGTAAATTGTCATGATAACTAAATATAGTATCTATCCCGGATTGCATACTGGCATAGAAGATTTATATCGTGTCATAGTTTGAATGAGAACATCACCCACTGGCTCAGACATTTGAACACTTGGTTCCCAGCAGATAGTGGTGTCTGGAGAGGTAGAGGAGATGTGGTCTTGTTTGGGAAGTAAGGCATTGGGGATGAGATTTTAAGGCATATAGCCTCACCCTACTGACTTTCGTGCTTCATGCTTGCTGTAAAGATGTAATCTGCTAGCTCTTATTCCCGTTGCTGTATCTGACAGCACAGCTCTCTGCTGCTGTGCCGCTCCACCGCAATAGACGCAATAGACTATTATCCCCTCTGGAAGCTGGACCTGAGATACCAAATGAACACGTTCCTTTCCTAAGCTGTTCTTTTGGCCAGTGTTTTATCACAGCAACAGAAAAGTAACTAAGACACATTAGTTATAAAGCAGATGAAATTAGAATAACTCCAGTGTGTAGTGTTGTATGAATGCTAATTTCCTAGTTTGGATCATTGTACAATAGTTAAGTAGAATGTTAGCATTATAGGAATCTGTAGAAAAGACACAATTCTCTGTACCATCTTTGCAACTCTTTTTTTATTTGTTCTTTATATTTGAGAATTTAACACATAGTTACAATGAAATATAATCATATCTACCCCATTGCCTCTTCCATATTCCCCTACATGTTACCTTACAACTTCATGTAATTTTTATTTTTGCTAACCTGGTAAGTCTAATTAGTGCTGTCTATGTAAGCATGGGAGTGAGGTCCTACTCAGAAATACAGAAAACTTGCCAGTAATCATATCCTCTAAAAATCAATGATTCTAACTCTCCCAGCAGCTATCAACTGCCATTGATTCTTCAATAAAGGCGGGGCCTGAGGATTACTCCTTCTTTGTGCAGATTTTCGCTACCTTAGTCTTGTATCGGTCTTGTACAGGTACACAGCTAATGTGAGTTTATGAGTGTTAGAGTCACATCACCTCTAGAAGACAGCATTTTATAGCATTGCCCTGCTTCTTCTGGCTCTTCAATGCTTCTTCCTCTTTTTCTACAATGTTCCCTGTACCTTGGTGGTGGAGTTAGTATAGATGTTCCATTTAGGGCAGAGTCTCTTTCTTTCAGTACTGTGACCAGTTAAACACCTGTCTGCTGTCTACTGGGCACTGAAGCTCCTCTAAACAAGGTTGAGAGAAGACCAGATCAAGGATTACAAATCTAAATATTCACAAGATAGTTTGATTGCATGATCATTCACAAAACAAACAAACAAATGAAAATACTAGCTACTACCTTAATACCTACCAAACGATGATCTTCTGACTAGGATTATGGGATTACAGTATGAGGCATGGAATTCCCTCCTGTGGAGCAGATGTCTCAAATCCAGTCAGAAAGTAGTCATCTCATGACATTCATAGCAATATTCCACCACTGGGAACATCTTGCTTGAGAGGTCGATATGTAGCATGCAGGGTCCAGCACTGGATTAGACAACTGATGCTGTTTTTCTCCCAGCAGCCTACAAAGCACCTTTTAGCATGATGAAAGCTAGCTAGCAAGCAAGGAGGAAATTTCCCAGTCATTTTGAAATTTTCTGCAGCCAAAGTGGCGGTGTCTTCTGCCATGAGGTCTTCTCATGTAGGGCAATGGCAATAGAACTGTGTTCTTTTGGAAGTCTGGGAGACCAGCAACTTATAGGAATTCATCACATGCCTTATACTGTGATTTTCATATAATAATCCATGTCTTCTGGGTGTGGCTCTGTCTACCCATACCAGGTAATTCTGTTGGAACTCCTTTTTTTTAAAAAAAAGAAAGTTGTATTTTGATATTAGCTTACTAATTTCATAAAGCTGTTTCTCACATCCTTAGTTTGGGTTAACCCATGGTATCAGTTACTTTTCACTTTGCTATGATAAAACACTGTGACCAAAGGCAACTTAAGGAAGAGAGAGTTTATTTTGGCTTAGAGCTCTAGTAGGATAAAAGTCCATCATGGGGATTAGCTTTCCTGGTGTCAGAAGGTACTGTGCAAGCTTCCAGAGGAGGGAAGCATGCAACAGACCTACCCAGATGTGACACTTATGAGCCACAATAACCAGCATGGCATGTTAATCCAAAGGGTACAACAGTGGCATGCATATTTTGGCAGTAACTAACAGCTCTATAATTGAACTTAAGACCTGATCAACAAATGAAAAGTCATGCCTGATACTGGATATCTATCCAGCTTCTCATGGCTAAAAGTCATGGATCTTGGAGGAGAATCTACAAGCACCATTTTAGTAAACCAGCATAATCCTCAACTATATTCTAAATATTTGTCCTTAGAGCTACAGATAAGTTTAGTCTTCACCTCTCATCAAAGAAACTTTTCTTTGCAATAGAAGATGACCATTCTAGAAGGTGACAATTGATCAAAATGCAGAATTGTAGAGCCTGTTCCAAATGATACATCTATAACACAACTCCTGCATCTAAGACTCAGGGGGCAGAAAGATTGTAAGAGCCAGAGGAACAGGAAATCTGCTGCGAGATTGCATCTCTTAGAAATAACAGGGATGCTACACCCATGAAATCTTACAAACATGGCTGCCCAAGCATGACCTGAACAAGGGTGACACAAATAGACATGCTAACTTAGAAGGGGGAAAGCTCAGAAAGCTAGCTAAACTACAAGCATGCTTTTGTGCCCCTCCCAGGTGTAAATAGGCAACCAACTGGTTATTAACCAATACCTAATGGTTAATCTTGAGAACAGGTACAGACAAGTAATATTATCCAGACTGATCAGGTTTTCTACATATATTTAGAAATAAATATACAAACTAGCAATGAAAAAAAGATGCCATGAATTTGAAAGAGAGAAAGAAGGATATAAGGGAGGGTTTTGAGGGAGGAAATGGAAGGAGCAAATGCTGTACATGCATTATAATCTCAAAAATAAAACTTAAAAAGGGTTGATAATTGTGGGAAAGTATGACCGCACATGGCAGGCATAGCAGTAAGAGCAAGAAGCTGAAAGATCACATATTCAGTCACAAACATGAAGCATAGTAAATTGCATAGTAAAAAAGGACTGTAAATTGGTTGAAGCTATAGACACTCAATTCTTGCCCCTAGTGAGTTACTTCCTCCAACAAGGCTGTACCTCCATAAAGCTCTATAACATCCCCAAGACAGCACCATCAGCTTGGTCTAAGTGCTGAAATACCTGAACCTATGGGAGTCCATTCTCATTCAAACCATCACCCCTGGCCATTATTACTTCCTGTTCCCTGTCAGCCCACCCCAAATTAATCCTTTAACCCTCTCCTTTTTCATTTTACATATGTTCCCCACATTTACATTTTTTAAACAAATTGAATAGTTAGATAATATATATCTAACTATATGTGGGATTTTCATGAGAGTCCCAGAGATACTTTCAGGGGACGAGCAATGTTTTAATCATAATAAGAGTGACTGTGTTTGCATTTTGCTCTGTGATGCCATTGCACTTATGATGCAAATAAATGTAAGATAAAACTACTCTTTAGCACAAACTAAGATACTATACCTGCTAAAGCTAATACATATCTGTAGTTAGAGACTTCTCATTTGTTTCCCAACTGCTCAGACCCAAATAATCACACAAAACTGTTACAACACTGTTTGGCCTGTTAGTCCAGGATTCTTATTAACTAACTCTAACATCTTATATTAGCCCATTTCTATTAATCTGTGTATTGGCATGAGGCTATGTCTTACTGGTAAGGGTCCGGTGGGTGTCTTTCTCCTTTGGCAATTACATGGCATCTCTCTAACTCAGCCTTCTCTCTCTC
>LOJH01043277.1:0-14026 GCA_001685095.1 Ellobius talpinus
ATAGATATCTGATGAGCAGTCCTGATCAAAGTATAATTCCACCCACCGTTGACCTATCAATTACCGTACTTTATTTATCCTGGAAGGTGCCTTAACAAGTTGTTAGAAGTGTCTAAAATCTTTTTTTAGGGAAACAGGTTCCTCTTCTGAATAAGGCATTTTCCTTCTCTCAGCATATGTATCCTAGGGAAAATGAGATGCCCATGTGTCATTTTACAATATTTTCATTTCTGTCAGGCCTGTAGCACATTTAGTGCTGCCCACATGTTCATGAATGATATGCCACATCCTAATATAAAATTGATTCTATCCCCAGACACCAATAACTGTCAGTATATCTCAAGTGAAGATGGCAGCTTTTGATCCCCTCCCCCAATACACACTGGAATATTCAATGACAGATATTATACAGGAATTATCTCTCTAAAAACACAACTGCTCTGAATTCATGAGTGTAATGGGCCTGTCATATCTTCATGACAGCTTTTCGCTCCAGTCTTCCTTAACCAATGGCAGTTACAATGTTTCCAACTCCTCTTTCATGGCAAGTGGGACTTCATGGAACTGAAACGCTTCTATAAAATAAAAAGTAACAGTCAATCTATTGGAAAGAAAGTTTACAGATTGGGTGACAAATATTGTTTAAAAATACATCCCATAGAGTAAAAGTATCTAGAATATATATGAAACACTTCTAAATAGAATATAGTTTGGGTAGCTGTGATTGCCCCACCTGACATTTCAGCAGGTTGTCCTAAAGAATTTAGAAGAAGGCCTACAAAGACTGAACCATTATTTGTCCCTTCAGGAGATGCTATCATGTCTATTATTGTGAGGTTTCCTTAGAACTGAAAATAATGTGAGCCCTAATTTTTGTCAATAGATCATTGCTAAACAAAGTGAGCAGACCTTTAGATTTCATTGAAAACTTATGAGTAAAGAGTAAATTATTCCATCAAAAACACAAAGGTAGAATAAAATGTTTGGTTGCAGGAGTTCACTTATTCCTATTATCCACCAAGAGTCAGGGAGGTTAATTGTCTCGTATATAATGTTAAGAACTGAGTAGGAAGTCCTGCTTTCAAGGAAAAAAAATGTAAGGCCCTTTCTTAAAATTCAGAATTACTTGAGGTTCTTTTCCATTGATGATGATCATTGAGTTTCAGGTAAACTAAATCCAAGGCCTTCTTCAATTCAAGGACAATATTTAGGGATCTAGTCTGTGGGTTCTTCCATTTTTTGAAATATCAGCACTCTGGTGCCCTATCTTGCCATGCTTAGGAAAAATAAATGTCTTAAGAGCACACTGGATATTCAGGTTTCTTTCCAGTAGTCTGTCAAATAACATAACATTTGTTTGCCAGTTTATTTCTACCTGGAAAGGAAGTAACAGAGTTCATATCATGCCATAAAGCTTCATGCCTTTTTATTCTAATCCCTCTGCCTCTTTATTTTTCTCAGTTTCAGCCTATATTTATTCCCTTTGTTCTTCTGGATTTCAGTTATAGTAAACAGTTGCCTGTAGTTAACAGGTCAGTAGTAGAGACTAAGTTCTCAATGACAAGTTTTATAATTTCCTTCTGATGTTAGGAGTATAATGAGTAAAGCTTGTGTCTAGGAGAAGGATCTTATTTTTAAAGGTATCTGTTGCAGCGCGCTTCTTATTTTCTTCTTATTATTTATTTTTCATTTATTTTACTTACTGACTACAGTTCCCCTCCCTCCTCTGCTCCCATGTTCCCTCCCTCCACCTCCCATCTTGTCCCCCCCATCCACTCCTTCCCCATCTCCATTCAGAAAGAGGCAGGCCTCCCACGAGCATCAACAATACATAGTGCATCAAGATGAGGTAGGACCAAGTTCCTCCCTTGAATCAACACTGACCAAGGCAACACAGCATGGGGAATAGGTTTCCAATAGCCAGCTCATGCACCACTGATAGGTCCTGATCCCACTGTTAGGAACCCCAGAAAAAGACTAAGTTACACAACTATCCCACACAGCAACATACTTCTGTATGGTCATTTTAAGGCATTCTAAAATAGCAGTAAATTTTTCATTAGACTCCAGATGAGTTGTTGTCAGTTACTGGTCATTCTCTCTCAAAAATTACTTGAATTGTGTATTTATAATATATAAGAACAAATTAACCTGTTTTGTAAAGGCTCTATGATGAAATTAGTCCTTATTCTTAATGATGTATCTGAGAGACAAATCCATATCATTGAAATGGAAGTTTAAATAATTCTAAAATATCTCTTTCACATAGGAGCCTAGTAACACAAAGTAGCATATCCTTCCTGATTCCGTGATGGCTTCAGATAGTAAGGATAAGTTCTCTGACCAGTGAATACTAAAATATACATGTTGCCTGGGAAGCAGGTAGATCATTCCTTGATGTCCTGCTTGACCCTTGAGTTGTTTTGGTTGTAGAGACTAAGGTGTATAAGCTTCCTGAGGATCAGGAGTAGCATGTGCTGCCTGATGCTGAAATTTCTTTAGTGTCAACAAGAAACAAACTTTATATTTTGATTTACTTTTCTTCTTTACGTTTTTCTTATTTTAATTTGTCATTTGGGCCTTATAAAGAGTACAATTACTTTTCTCAAATGCAGTATAAATTTCCTTCCTGTAATCTGGAGAAATTAGGAAGGAACCGAAAAAGAATCCTTCCTCCTGGCCACAATGTCTCAGATGATGATATTCACAGAGGAGTTCCTAAATTCCCTTCTAGACCCAGTTAGCACATTATACAATTTAAATACTGCATACACAATAGAGTTCATCGGTTGAGGCCTATTATTATGTTTTCAGTGTAAGAGAGGAAACCTATTACCTTAATTACACCCTAATGTAGGCCCATGAAAATAACCATTGTTCTTTTAAAAGTACTCTTACGTTAGGTTAACATGGAAGTGGCAAAAAGCAGAAGTGTAAGCAGAGAGAGTGATCAGAGGCATATATTCCCTAACTTAGGAGAGAAAAAGAGATCCCTTGTTCAAGTAGAGCAGTGCAAATACTAATGGAAGTGTTAAGTGAAAAGTGAAAGGTGTTGAATTTCTCTTCAAAGAGAACACTGAAGAGGATTGTCTCCATGAGTAAAAAGTTCATTAGAACAGTTATTAACAGCACAGGAAGGGAGACAGACAGACAGCAGCATGATGGGGGTCTGAAGAGAAGTCAGGTCCTTAAGGGGGAGTGGAAGCTACTACTTAGACATCTCAGTGGAAGGAGGAAGGCTTAAGAGCATGATCCTTAATATACTCTGTTCTCCAGCAGGCAACAAGGGAAGGGAATTCTTAGGAAGTAACCTGGGACCCCGAGGAAGTGGGGCAATTAGAGAGGAGGAGCACATCTAGTTGAAGTGTGTCCCTTAAGTGAGTAGGTAGGGATACATTGCCACTAGTAGCCGTTTGATGTCCCTTATGTTTTGGAGTCTAGCAACATCACTGGGTGAAATGAGAAATGCATGTGCACAGTGAATCTGTAAGCTAATTAAAGATGCACAGACAAGTTTCCAGTAGGAGGCTAGCCAGTAGCTATGAGACTAGGGAAATAATATAATAACCACTGCAGGAACAGGGGCCTGATCAGCAGTTAGGTATGGATTCTAAAATAAAGGAGCAGAAAATTCTATAATCTGAACCCAAGGGAGAGGAGTTCATGTTTTAGCATTATAAAAATCGAGGAAATCCAATCATAATTAGATTGAAATAAACAGGTTTAGTACAATCTCCATTGGCCTCCACTTGCACCTCCAATTCTTTTGATCACCATTAAAATAGTTCAGAGGAGGCGCACAGTGGTAAATAGATAAAATAAACACACATTGATGTATAGCAAGGTTGTATATTCTTAAGCTGAGATATGAGAAGTGGGCATTTACAGTGGAAAAAATAAACATTTTAAGGGTAACCCTTTCACGGATGAGAGTAGGCAGTGGCCAGAGAAAGCATTGTGAAATTACACATGTTTTAGACAGGTTTATACTGTTTCTAAAGTCTCTGAAATGGAAAGATTTCTTTAGGGTCATATTTCCACTCTAAGATGAGGCTAGAAGGTGCATTTGGATTGATTCTTTTTTTCCATAACCCTAATCCTAACCCTAACCCTAACCCTAACTTGGATTGACTCTTAATCAAGTTCTTTACTGAAAGCTGTTTGCTGGATTTCTTCTAAATTTCCTGGAAGATCACACAGTTGTGTGTCTACACAGGACCAGAGTTAGATTCAGAGGCCATTCTTTTGACCTGTAATGATATTAATTAGCTTCATTTTCCACTTTTATAACTGATGAATTGATAAAGAAAAAAGGTCAATCCTCATGGGAAAATGTTGTAGAGGGAAGAATTACTAAATCTAAGTATATTGTTAAAAATCACATGAAAACCAATTATTGTATAAGCTACTATTTAACCCTACACAGTGGGATAATACATGAACCAGAAACCATAGGTTTCCCGGTGCCAGGTATAAAAGGTGTGGTATTCCTCATTTGGAGTTGTTGGTCATGGATGCCCCAGAAACACCCCTAAATAATATAGGTTTTTGGCTTTGTTCTCTTTTTGCCCACCAGAACTTAATGGTAATATCCTAGTACTGAACACAACACACATTTTTCATTCCAAGACATGGAGAAATCAAATTGGTGCTGACCATGTAACTTCCTCCCTGCTGGATAACTTTTGTACTACCAGAAGGTGCTATGTGGGCTGCTGTGGGTGTGGACAGGAGGATCATCGATCATCGTACCTAAGAATATTGCATACTGTATTAATGAACAACCTAGAAAGATATGTCCATGAATGCAATAGTGGCACAAACTTTCTGGGAATAATCAGCTCCTTAAGAGTGAATTTAAGGTCTACTCTATAGAAAGCAACACATGCTTGCTGCTGTAAGCTTTGTAGAGAACACCTGGTTATGGAGTTCCAAGGCCCCAGTATTGAACCTAATACTATTATTTTGTTAAATGAATGAAGTATCAAATTTCACTCTAAATTCATACCTCAATAATTACAGATTAGTGCAGTTCTCAGACCTCCTCATAGACCTTTATGCAGTGGATTGTGGTTAAAAAAGACATTCAAATCTGGTCATCCTCGAGAAAATAAGTGTATGCGGAATGGGATATTTGCAGCCCTCTCCTCGAGACTAAGGTACCATTGCAGGGAGCATTTAAAAAGATTTTATGAGTCTGAGGCTGCAGATGACAAGAGTGAAATTGTGCTCTCAAGACATGACAGAGTCATTTCTCTCACAAATTCACAGCTGTCGTGGTTGCATGCATAAGGCCTGTATAAGACTAGGCCAGGTCATATTCCAGTATGCTTGGTGACTAAGCATTCATATATATGCCAGTATGGTTTTCATTCACATTAACTCTCACACTTCTCTAGAAGCGACCAACTGTCAGGAGTTTGCCAGTTAGACTCCGGAGCCCTCCCACAGTGCATCCTTGAATACAGGGGAGGGCTCAGGAGTCTGTACCTCTAACTGACAAGCTACCGACAGTTGGTGGCTTCTAGAGAAATGTGACAGTTAATGCGAATGAAAACCATACTCTCATGTACTTGAATACTTAGTCACCAAGGAGTGCAAGTGTTTGGGAAATTAGGAGGTGTGACCTTGTTGGAGTGGATATAGCCTTGGTGGATGATATATGTCACTGAGGGTGGGTTTTGAGGTTTACATTCCCACATCAGGCCCCATCTCTCTCTCTACCTACTACTGACAGATCAGTTTGTATGCACTCAACAACTGGCCTAGTGCCATGCCTGCCTGAATCCTGCCATGATGATCATGAATTAATTTCCTAAAATTATAGGCATGCGCCCAATTAACTAGTGATAAAGAGATCCAGAGACCCTTTCAAGACTCTGACTTGCATTTTGAAGGCCTGAAGTGAGATTAGAGTTTAGCTAGAGGGCCAGGAATGTTGACATATAAGCAGTAGTGGTCAAGAGGTGCCATCTACCCTCCATTAGCTCATCCATCATTGTCTAACTTTAGTCTTATCTGGCAAGGTGTTTTGATAGTAAGAATTGTATGAAATCTCTTTAAGGAGACAAGGTTTTCCTCTTTCTAGAGAACATTCCTTTACCTGGCATGAGGTTTCTCTAGAAACACCCATTACATTAAAGTCTATTATTTCACTAATCTGATAGATCGGGCTACACAATTGTCTCATTGGTATATCCTCATTTCTGCTAGACCTGTTATTTAAGCAGCCCACTCTGAAAGCCATACTAAATCCCAAATTTCTTATAAAGGATAAGCAAGTTTAAACCTGTCACTTCCAACTACCATTCCTTTCTCTGAGATGTGATTAGTATATTCTAGTATGCTGAGTGTTTGGTGCTCCTAGAGAGCTTTCCTTACTTACGTTGTATGGTGAGGTATAAAACCGTCATTCAAAAACAGTTGTCTAACAGGTAATATATCTTCTATTTATGGGGATAACTGTTAGTCACACATATCACCTCAGAATGGTTGAGACAATTCATACTGTTAAGTTTTGCCCTACTCCTGCAAAATACATAGATGAGGAGCACAGTCTTCTTCATCCTTATCTATGAGATTAGGTAAAAGTAGCAATTTAGATTCAATGTTCCATACATTACCTCTATGTGTCTTACAGTACATTTGTGGTATGACCCTCAAATCTGTGGGAACCAAAGTCCCTTCTTTGTCATAGGCTTACCCAAATTTTCTTCATTTTCATAAATCAAACCAAATTTCTTGTCTGGCCTCTATCCCTAGAGTATACAAAATTTCACCTTTTCCATATTCAACCCCAAAGAGCCTTCTGTGTCATATGCCCACCTAAGTCAATTTTCTAGGCCTCAACTATTTGAGACCAAGTTGTGTTTTCATAGCATACACCCAATCAAATCCATCTTTATAGTGTACTCATGAAAGTTGCTTATCTGCCCCCAAACATTCTGAGACCAAAATCTCTCCCATACCATCTACCAACCCAAACTGCCTCTCCATCTTTCCATATGCCCACTGTTTCTGCCCTCATCCTTATGAGACCATATCCCTCCTTTGTCATCTTCCCACCCAAACTCCCTCTCCTGCAATAGAGCCAACATTTCTTCCCTAAAACCTTATAAGACAAAAATCCCTCCCTTTCATTCACCCAACTGAACTCCCTCTTTTGAAATGTACCCACTATTTCTGGCCCCATCCTTCCAAGACCCTCATTCCTCCCTTGCCATATACCAACCCTAACTCCCTCTCTTATAATATGCCCACCATTTCTGCACCCAAATGTTGTGAATCCCCAATCTGTCCCATGTCATATACTCACCCAAACTCCCTCGCTAGCCATATACCCACCATTTCTGACCCCATCCTGCTGTGACCCAAATCCTTCTCTTGCCATATGCCCACTGAAAATTCTTTTGTCATATAACCACACAATTCCCTGTCTTGTGATATATCCATTTCTATATGCCCACCAAAACTCCCTCTCTTGTCATATACCCATCCAAACTCTGTTTTTTGGAATAAACCAATCATTTCTGCCCCAAAACCTTGAGAGACCCAAATACCCCCTGGTCATACACCTACCCAAACTCCTCTCTTGCCATATACTCAAGATTTCTGCCCCCTGAGTGTTTGAGAATCAAATCCTTCCCTTGTCATCTACCCACCCAAATACCTCTTGTCATTTACCCATCAATACTCTCCCCAAAGTATGTGAGACCCAAATCCCTTCCTTGTCATATACCCATCCAAACTCCCTGTCTTGAAATATACCCACCATATCTGCCCCAAAGCTTGTGAGACCCTAATCCCTCCCTTGTCATCTACCCACCAAACTCCCTCTCTTGCCATATGTCCACCACCATTACTCCCTGCAAGTATGTGAGATGCAAATCCCTCCCATGTCTCTTACTCTCCCAAATTCCCTCTCTTGCTACATTTCTGCCATTTCTTTCCACAAAGTGTATGATAATTAGACCCCTCCCTTGT
The DNA here is from genome assembly GCA_001685095.1 of Ellobius talpinus. Classification (NCBI taxonomy): domain Eukaryota; kingdom Metazoa; phylum Chordata; class Mammalia; order Rodentia; family Cricetidae; genus Ellobius; species Ellobius talpinus. Next base: position 7,984 of record LOJH01043277.1, read on the forward strand.
CATCTAATATATCTTGCCATATACCCACCATTATTTCCCCCAAGTATATGAGACTCAATCTTCCTCTTGTCTTTTACCCACCAAAACTCCCTCTCTTGCCATATTCCCACCATTCTTGCCTAAGGTTTGTGAGACCAAAATCCATCCCTTGTCATCTAACCTATCTTGCCATATACCCACCATTAATCCTCCCCAAGTATACGTGACTCAATCTCCCTCTTCTCTTCTACCTATCCAAACTCCCTCTTCTGCCATACAACTGCCATTACTGCTTAAGCCTTGTGAGACACAAATCCTCCCCTTGTCACCTACCCACCCAAGCTGCCTCTCTTGCCATATACTTATCATTTCTGTGCCCAAATTATGAGTATAGTACCCTCCATTGTCATCTAACCTCTCTTGCAATATACACACCATTAATCCCCCAACATATATGAGACTCAGTCCCTCCCTTTTTATTACCTACCCAAACTCCCTCTCTTGCTATATACCTCTTATTTTTGCCACCATTTTTGTGAGACCCAAATCCTTCCCTTGTATTTTACCCACCCAAACTCCCTCTCTTTCCATGAATCCACCATTACTGCCCCAAACCTTGTGAGACTCAAATCCATCCCTTGTAATGTACCCACCCAAACTCCCTCTCTTTCAATGCAAACACAATTACAGCCTTAAACCTTGTGAGATCCAAATGTGTCCCTTGTCATGTACCCACCAATACTCTCTCTCTTTCCATGCACCCACAATTACTGCCCTAAACCTTGTGAGACCCAAATCCCTCATTTGTCATATACCCATCCAAACACCCTCTTTCCATACCCCACCATTACAGCCCAAAACCATGTGAGACCCAAATCTGTCCTTCTCATATACCCACACAAACTCCCTCTCTTTCCATGCACCTGCCATTACTGCTCCAACCCTTGTTAGACCCAAATCTCTCCCCTGTCTTCTACCCACCCAAATTCCCTCTCTTTCCATGCACCCACCATTACTGCCCCAAACCCTGTGAGACCCATATCCATCCCTTGTCATGTACCCAGCAATACTCCCTTTCTTTCCATGCACCCACCATTACTAACCCAAACCTTGTGAGATTTAAATCCCTCCCTTGTCATATACCCATCCAAACACCCTCTCTTTCCATGCACACACCATTACTACCCCAAATCATGTGAGACCCAAATCTTTCTGTTGTCATATACCCACCCATCCTCCCTCTTTCCATGCACCTTCCATTACTGCCACAAACCTTGTGAGACCCAAATCCCTTCCCTTCTTCTACCCACCCAAATCCCTCTCATTCCATGCACCCACCATTACTGCCCCAAACCTAGTGAGAAACAAATGTCTCCACAGCCATTCACCCACCCATATTCCCTCTCTTCCTCTATAACCATCATTTTCCTCCCCTTTCCTGGTATTGCCATTCATCACTCACAAGGACACATAACTTTTCAATTAAATTGAATTTATTTTATTATCGATGAAATTTCAATTTTATTTGTCATAGGTTTGAGAATTCCCCATCTTCGAAAGAGCCATCTTATTGGCTTCCCCTCTCATCAGCTGCTGTAGCCACACTTGGTTCTCCTGTTGCATGCTCCTCAGCTTGCTTTTCAGGTTGCTCCACTAGAGCTTTAGGCATTTCAGTCACCAGTGACTCTTTGACTGTTTTTGGCTCAGGTCCAGCAGCCTCTTCGCCATCCCTCTTTTTGAGGTTCTTTTTCGGGCCTCGTTTCCTGCGTTTGCTTGTCTTCAATCCATGGAATGGGAAGAGGTGAACACAAGAATTAGTTAATATAGGTAGAAGTCAGGAGAAGCATGTGAAGGATAATTGGTCAGAAAAGGTGAAGATTGATAAGGGATATATGCCAGGACAAAGAGAGGTAGTGACTTTAAGTAAGAGGAAATCAGTGGAGGAGGGAGCTCCCATAGGGTTTGTCATCTCACCTTTCCACACAGGATGCTTGGTAGATTCTGCTTGTAAGCTGCCTTTGTCCTTCTCATAAGGATTGGCCTTTTTGCTGCCATCGGAGCATCACTACTGGAGGATGGGAGGTCCATGTTGGACAGTGGTTCCTTAGGTTCCTTCTTAAATTCCTCCATCACCAAGTAGCATATTGTTTCTCCCTCGAGGGGCTGTGAACAACTGGCAGAGCAGGGAAGGCCACACCCTCAGAACAAATTCATCATCAAGGTCCTCAACCAATAGTAGGGGAGCTTGTGCTCTGACATCACAAAGCCTGGTTCTGACCCACAAGAATGCCTGAAGGAACAAACAGCAGAGTGTACCACTCCTGACACTTTGATGATAGGAAGAAGATATTGAGAAGGCAAAGAGAGTTTGGTTTTAGATGGAGACTTCAATAACTCTAAGGCCAATTTTCCATGCCATCCTTCTTCACATATCCACTTTAGTTGTGGTAGAACACATGACAGATCATTTGCTTCTCCAACTTCTTCCCCAATACTATCCCTGTCAATGGTTTATTCCACTATGTCTGCCTCAATCTTTGGCTAGTATCTTGAAAGTCTTCCCTAAAATCATTCCCAAGTAACATTCCTGTTTTTGAATATCAGCATATATATCAATCATCCTACCATTGTGTGCCATAGAAAGCATGTAGGTTCCCACCAGTACCCAGCCTTCTGCACACATCCACCCACAGGACACTTGGATCTGCCTACCCCTTCTTGCTTCATACACAGACTTGTCATGTCCTCCTCAAGGGTCAAGCCTGGTGAGGGTAACCCCACCCTACACTTGTTTTTCTCCATTTCACAGGACATAGCCTGTGTCTCACAGCTTAGTTTTTCAGCCCGTATCTTGCAGCCTGTATCTTTAGGCTTCCTTAGAGTCCAAATCTGACATTACTTAGTTGCTAAGTGCTGTAGCCAATATCTAGGCTGACTCCAGGACTGGCCCTATCCACATCCACTCACAGGACCCTTTGGGATATCTGCACCACCAAACTCCACACATATAGTTCACAGATCCTCCTAAATGGCTTAGGTTGTTGACTGTATACACACACATACACACACACACCACACAAACGCACAAACACATACTTGAATACTTTAATCTCCACATTCCTATGGACCTAATGAGTATACCAAAAGAAGGGTAGATATGAGAACACTGGTTATGAGTATACCAAAAGAACGGAAGATATGAGAACACTGGTTATGGACTAGGCTTGTCACAATAATTCCCACTGTTTTGGGGCTTTGCCAGGCCATGTCTGCATTTTACACAGTACTGTTTTGTGCCTACACCACCTCACTGCACACCCTGGTTTCTCCCCTCATCCTCTGGAGTCTAGCCTAATGGCTAACCCCCATCAAACACCCAACAAATACTTGTTTTTACATATACTGCCTGGTCTATCCTACATACCAGTCAGTGCCTTGCCCTATCCTGGACTCTGGGCCCTGTATTAGTGTCTTCCAGGTTTTAAAGAATGGCTGAAATCACAAGGCCTGGCCTCTTTCCATCACCTTATTTTGTACTGTAGACAATTTATAATCTGCCTGCCCTATCTTAATCTACCCACACATCCTTTATTCTGCCTAAAGGACCACACTCCTTACCCAGACTTCTCATACCCTCCCCTATGGTTTATTGTGCAGAGTACTCAGTCCAGCTATAGATACTATTTTCTGCATACTGCAAGATCTAGCCTGAGTCCCACAGGCAGTACCTATACTAGTCTCCATTCCTTGCTTTGCAGTACTTGCCTCTAGGCTTCAACAGCATCCCTAACTCCTGCTTCTAGCTTATTCCAATACCGCTTCCTGTTCTATAGTCAACATCTAGGTTCCTGACCTCCACTCCTACCTGTAGGACCCGTTGTGCTGTGTGTATCCCCATGCTCCTTGCTCTGTCTTTCTATGTCCTCCCCTAGGGTCAAACCTCTTGAGTATGCTTTCACATGCATATTCACTGGATGCTTATTTTTTCACATCAGATGGATCTAGCTTGGGGTCACAGGTAGATACTTGGCCTAGTCTGGCTGTCTGCCCCTTATAGTAGGGACCTCTAGGCATCAACAGGGTCCCAAATCCAATGCTATAGCCTACTTTCAACACCTCTAATGTAGCTGGAAACTTTTCTCTGTTGTGCCTGTTCCTGCTAGACTAGCTTATCTCCCACCCACCAGTCCCCATAACCATTTATAAAAAGAATGATTAGGAGGCTGAATGGCTTGGAAGCTTAATACTAATTGTTTGGCTGATGGTTCAAGCTTCTTATTGACTAGCTCTTACATTTGCATTAACCAATTTCTAATAATCTATGTATCACCATGTGCCCTGTGGCATACTGGTAATGCTCTGGCATCTTATTCCTCTTGTGACTGATGGCATCTCACCAACTCCACCTTCTTTCTCCTTGTCTCTCTGCTTGATTTTCCTGCCTAGCTATATTCTTCCCTGCCATAGGCCAAAACAGCTTCTTTCTTAACTAATGATAATAAAAAGTATTCACAGTATATAGAGGGGCATCTCACATCACCTCTTCTATGCCTGTTCCCAGAAAGACCTACTCTACCAGTATCCACATACAGGATACTGTGCTTCCTATTCCACCAAAATTTTCAAAGTCCTCCCTCAGGTTCTAGCCTGTGAGTATTCCAAACACAATGAGATATTAGTTTTTCTAGTTGCCTCATCTTTCTTAAGTAGCACAGCCAGTGTCCAATATTACTCTGGATGTCTGCCCCTTTAAATGTGCACCTCTAGGCTTCAGTAGGGTCTCAAATCCCTTGTCCCAGATTTGCCCCACCACCTCCTTTTGTGCTGTAACAACACCAATGTTCCTTCCACGACTATACCTTACTTCATCCACCCACAGCATCCTTTATACTGCCCAAACCACCCAATTCAATGCTTAGACTTCTCATGTCCTCCCTCAGTGTCAAGCCTCTTGAGTATGCCTCCCCATATACTGTATGCTTGTTTTACCACATCAGCTATATCTAGCCTGGGGGTGATTATTTTTCCACATCAGCTGTATCTAGCCCGAGACCTAGTGCACTGGCCCAGTCTAGCTAGCAGCACCATGGAGTAGTGATTCTAGCTTTCCACGGCATCCCAAATCCAGTTTCTAGACCTCATTCCACCTTGTTCTGTGCTATATCCAACATCCAGGATCCCTCAAGGACCTTCCTTACCCATATCCACAAATAGAATTCCTTGCTTCCTTTCCTACCATAGTTCACACTAGATTACCTATAGTTTTCCCATGTTCTACCTTAACGAGCACCCTCCCTGTTGCATACTTGTAGTTTTATACCCCTTGGATCTAGCACAGTATCCCCATCCATTGCTTCCATGTAGTCTGCCTTCCTTCCCCTTGCAATAGGGATTTCTAGGCTTCAGTAAGATCCCAAATTCCATGCCCCAAGCTAGTCATACCACTTCTGCTTTTGCTATAGGCTCCTGTCATTACCCAATTTATCTTCATCTGCACATAGGACACTCTGTGCCTCCAGTACCAATTCATTAAGTAACCAGACTTTCCATGTCCTATCCCAGTGTCTACCTGTTGGAAAACCCACCCACAATAAGATACTTGTTTTTCCAGCTCACATCTTGTTGAATTACATACCTCCACCTTGTTCCACAATCTGCTCCTGTGTTGTAGTCAATTAATAGGGTCACAACAAGAACTAGCCTAATCTCACTCACCCATAGGATACTTATTCCCACTTATACCATCTCACTCCATACCTATACTGCCTAAGTCTTCCCCTAGTGTTGCAGGAGGGCCCACTTGTTTGTCCCAGCCTCCCGGCTAGCTTAGCCCTGCAATAACCACACAAAATTGTATTAATTACATCACTGTTTGGTTCATTAGCTCTAGCATCTAATTGGCTAACTCTCACATCTTGATTTAACCCATTTCTATTAACTGTATATTGCCACATGGCAGTGGCTTACTGACAAAGATTCAACATGTCTGACTCTGGCAGTGGCTCCATATCATCTCTCTGACTCTTTCCTTCTCCCAGCATTCAGTTCTGTCTTCCCTGCCTAC
>LOJH01043279.1:0-14026 GCA_001685095.1 Ellobius talpinus
TATTAACCAATGAAAGTAACACATAGACAGATGACCCTCCTCCATCAGTACACCTCATAAATCCCTGTGTTAATAAAGCTATGAGCTAGAGAGGAAATATCACCCTCCTGTTGGGGACAGTTTGTTCTGTTGTCTGAGAATGATGATTGAAAATAACCCCTTCACTTTCAAACACAGCCTGTGTTCATGATATGCAATATGGTCACATTCATATAAGAGAGTGTAAGTTGGGGACAGAAATTCTCCACCCTTGCTGCTGCTTAGCACCTCATGTTAGAGTCTTCCTCAAAGCACATAGGTTGTTAACATCCAGAAAAGCCAATTTCTTCTTAGTTGTCCTTTTTTTTTTCAGACAGTGTCTTACCCTGCAGTCAGGCTTTCCTGAAACTCAACTGTGTATTCTAGAATGGCCTCAAACTCATAATCACCCTGCCTCAGCCTTTGAGGGCAGGACATCTGTTATATGAGAACTGTTTAGCTGGGTGTGGTGGCCTTTAGTCCCAGCACTCAGGAGGCAGAGGTAGGATGATACCTAGTCTACATAATAACTTCCAGGACAGCCAGGGCTACATCAATTCTGTCTCAAAACAAACACCAAACAAATAGAAAAAATATCTTTAAAAAATTTGTCAACATAGTGGTTAAGTCTTGCTGTGAACCTGACTGGCTGTGGGTTGCCTAGGAGACACTCCTCTGCGTGTCTGTAAGGCCTGTTTCCAGGGACCTGGCTTGGATAGAAAGACTGAGAAACAAAGCTGTGTGTTTGTCCTCCTGTCTACTCATCTGCTCAAATGTGAGCCACTGCCCAGAGCCGCTGCTCAGAACCGCTGCCCAGAGGAGGAGCTGTATGGTGGATGGTGGTGGGGGACTCATGAGAAATAAACTTCACCTTCCTTGAGAAGCTGCTTAGCTGAAATCTGAAAGATTCGTGAGCCCCTCCAGGGTTGGAGAAACTACAGACCACTGCTGGGGAGGAGACCCTGATCAGGAAGCTACAGGTTGTCAGGTCAGCTTGGTGCTTGCTGGAGTCATTAGCATCAACATTCTAAAGAGGCCTTGCTTCCACACTGGGTGCAGAGGGCCAGGGGTCTGGGAGAAAGACGCTGCTCAGAACAGTGCACAGGCCTTCCCTGCTCCAAATGAACACCCAGGGTAGTGTTTTCCTGGGTCATGAGGCACACACAGCTGCTGCTGATCATCCTGAGCGGGAGCAGCATCCACGTGGTACTGGTTTTACTGGCATTTGACTGGTTTTATGGGATCCAAGTCGGTTATGGGAACTGGCTGTGGGAGCTTCCCCCAGGGTTCTAGGTCAGGCAATATATAAGGACAGGCCAGAGCCTAGAAGGCAATGGAGGGGCCCTTGTGAGAAGCTGTAAAGATGATACCTGTATTGCAATGGAGACCCCAGGAGTTCAGATTTTCAATCACGGGCCTGTAACAGTGTAAGTGTGTAAACCCGAGGAGAACCTGCCGAGTCTGTTCTCGCCTTCCGTGTCAGTTCCCGCTTTCCGAGTCAGTTCCCGCCTTCCGCCAGCTAAGTCCCAGGGATCTAAGACGGCTCATCGGGCTTCAAATGCCTTCGTCCACTGAGCCATCTAGCTGGCTCCAGACCCCAGGATTTTTAAAATGCCAGGACCGTGGGATGTTTATCAAAGGAAGACCTAGGCAGGGAGGACCTGGCCTAAGAGAAGTTATGTGTGCGTCAGGTGGGCTGTGGGTGCCCACATTGTGGGTGCCAGTAACTCCACCTGCTGAACACGGCACTTCAGGTATTTTCCCGGCAGTTTTCTGCCTTGCTTTGGTCTGATTTTCCTTGTGATGTCCTTATTCTTTTCATTTGGAATGGAGTGTTTAACCTGTACCCTTGGATAGCAAAAGTTTGGTTGTTCTTACTATGTAGTCCTGGCTAGCCTGGGACTCACTATGTAGCTGGCCTCATATGTACTGAAAGTATGTAACTTCCTTGGTATTATTTTACAGAGGGTCACAGTTAAGGGGGTGCTGGAGCCTCAGTACAGGCTTCTGAACAACATTGGAATTGTTTGGACTTTGAAGGACTGGAGAGAGGACTCAGTGTGTAGAGGCACCTGCTGCCAAGGCTGACTACCTGAGTTGATCCCGGACAACCGTGCGGTGGGGGGAGAAACAACAAGTCTTAGGAACTGTCCTCTAAGATCCACATATGCACTGTGGCAGTGTGCACTGCACCACCCCCAAATAAAATAAACACAATTATTTTGAGCATATTCAGAGATAGGCCAAATGCACCTTGTGATGTGGGAGTCCTCTCTGTATGCTGTGAATATCATTGGTTAATAAAAGAACTGCTTTGGGCATATAGCAGAGCTATAGGGGACAGAGCTAGGTGGGGGGCAAAACAAAACAGAATGCTGGGAGAAAGAAGGGCGGAGTCAGAGAGAAGCCATGGAGCCACCGCCAGAGATAGATGCTGGGAACTTTACCAGTAAGCCACTGCCACGTGGCAATACACAGAGTAATGGAGATGGGTTAAATTAAGATGTAAGAGTTAGTAAGAAGTTAGAGCTAATTGGCCAAGCAATGGTTTAAATATGGTTTCTGTGTGATTATTTTGGGGCTAAGAGACGGGGAATGAAACAAGCAGCCTCCCTCCAACAACCTTGCCTTATGAGATGGCCTAGAGGCCCTAAGGACTGGGCAGGCTGGTGTGATGTAAGGTGGCATATGTGCTGAGTTGGTAAGGGGTGGACTGGCCATGGGTCAGCTTCACTGTCAGTGTGACTGAGAGTCTGTGAGCGCATTTCCAGAGAGCTTTCCCTGAGGAGGGATGATCCACCCTGAACAGGGGTGGAGCCATGCCACCCACCAGAGTTCTAGAATGAACTTCAAACAACAATGCGAAGTTTCTGCCTGGCTGTGAGCCAAGGCCAAAACCTCCTCCTTCCGCCATGATGGACAGGAACCGTAAACCCTGACCCCAAAGAAACGCACCCCACTTAAATTGCTGTGCCCGGTGTTTGCTCACAGCAACGAAATAACGGGAATAGCCAGCAGCCTGCAGTAGGGCTCAGGGAGCAAAGCTTACGTCTGTGTGAGATGTTTCCACCCACAGCGCCCGTGGGAGCCCGGAGTCACGCTCCATCCACACCCCCGTGGGCCAGGGGTCACGCTCCACCCACACCCCCGTGGGCCCGGGGTCACGCTCTGACACTCACACAGCAGTAGAAGCCTCTAACAGCTTCTACCCTGTGTACCTACCATCCACCAACCTGGAGCACATTGCTTAGTAATTGAATCTCTCTCAGACTGTTGCAATGAACACAGGAATTTTATTTTTGTTTTGTTTTTGAGACAGTGTCTTGCTATGTAGACCAGGCTGGCCTCAAACTCACACAGATCCTCCTGCTCTGCCTCCCATCAGCTGGGATTAAACACCTCTGTGATCAAGCCCCCAGACACTGGAATTTTAGGTCACAAGCAGTACATCAACTTTCCCTGTCAGGACGAGAGGGGTGGGGAGGGAGCCAGGGAGAGGAAAAAAGGTAACATTTTCCCCTTCAAGGACTCTCTGCTCAAGCTAAGGGTCCTTCAGTTAAATGGAGATGGTAGGAGACTTCCTAACTAGCAATGGCCAACAGTCACACTTCAGTGTTGGAAAAGAATATGTGGTACAGTCAATAATGGAATATCATACAGCCATAGAGAAGGCCATTATGTTCCATGAAATCAGATGCAGAACGGCAGTGCTGCATTCCCTTGCTCATACACAAGAATAAGAAGGATGTGGAACTGTGAGGACCAGCGTCGGACGGAAGGTGGATAAAGAGGCTGTTTGATGAGTGTGTGCTGCAGTCAAGCTGAACTATCTCATGGGCCCCTACTAATATGTACAGTTCATACAGGTTAATGAAAATAAATATTATTTTAAAAATCTAAAGTTATTGCTCAATGCACCTGAGTACATATTTTCAAGCTATAGCTTAAAATATACTAAATTTATTATTATTATTATTGTGTGTGTGTGTGCATGATGGGGGGTGTTGGTGTAGGAGTTCCTTCTTTTTGTGTGTTACTTTCATTAACAAATAAAGAAACTGCCTTGGCCTAGTTGATAGGACAGAACTTAGGTAGGCGGGGAAGACAGACTGAATGCTGGGAGGAAGAAAGGCAGAGTAAAGGAGAGACACCGTGGAGCCACCAGAATCAGACATGCTGAATCTTTCCTGGTAAGCCACTGCCACATGGCAATACATAGATTAATAGGAATGGGCTAAATCAAGGTGTAAGAGTTAGCCAATAAGATGTTAGAGCTAATAGGNAAACTGCCTTGGCCTAGTTGATAGGACAGAACTTAGGTAGGCGGGGAAGACAGACTGAATGCTGGGAGGAAGAAAGGCAGAGTAAAGGAGAGACACCGTGGAGCCACCAGAATCAGACATGCTGAATCTTTCCTGGTAAGCCACTGCCACATGGCAATACATAGATTAATAGGAATGGGCTAAATCAAGGTGTAAGAGTTAGCCAATAAGATGTTAGAGCTAATAGGCCAGGCAGTGATTTAATGAACACAGTGTCTGTGTGGTTATTTTGGGGGTAAGCTAGCTGGGTGGCTGGGATGAACAAGAGGGCCCTCACTCTTCAACAGGGTGTCATTGCTATGGTGAATGTGTGGGTTCAGCAAGCAACTCTTGTGAAGTCGGGTCTCTTCTTCCACCCTGTGGGTCCCAGAGATTGAACTCAGGCCATCAGGGTTGAGTACCAAGTGCCATTATCCACCAAGTCAGCTCATTGACCCATAAGGTTTTTCTATTATTATTATTTTAATTTTCCTTTTATTTGCATTGGTGTTTTGCCTGCATGTATGTGTGAGGGTGTGAGATCTTGGAGTTACAGACAGTTGTGAGCTGCCATGTGGATGCCCAGGTCCTCTGGAAGAGCAGTCAGTGCTCTTAACCGCTGACCCATCTCTACAGCCCCTATTATTATTATTTTTTTTGAGACAAGGTTTCTCTGTGTAGCTTTGGAGCCTGTTCTGGAACTCTCCATGTAGACCAGGCTGGCCTTGAACTCACAGATCCACCTGCCTCTGCATCCCAAGTGCTGGGAATAAAGGAGTGAGCCACCATTGCCTGGCAGCCATAAGTTTTTTAAAGATTGATCTTATTTGTAAGTGTGCATGTGTGTTTGTATGAGTGCAGGTGTCTGCAAAGGCCTAAGGTTACTGAATTCCCCTGAGGCTGGTTGTGAACTACTTGGTGTGGGTGTTAAGAATCAAACTTGGGCCCTCTGCCGGAGCAGCATGAAGCTTAACTGCTGAGTCATCTCTCCAGTCCACTATTTACTTATTTAAAGATGTATTTATTACATATACAGTGTTCTGCCTGCATGTACACCTGCAGGCCAGGAGAGGGCACCAGATCTCATTACAGATGGTTGTGAGCCACTGTGTGGTTGCTGGGGATTGAACGCAGGACCTCTAGAAGAGCAGCTAGTGCTTTTAACTTCTGAGCCATCTCTCCCGTACTATTTATTTATTTAAATGAATTTTGTCACTAACATTTTCAAAACTGCCACAGTGTGCATTTTAGAACCCTTGTTTGGGAAATAACTGGAGGAGCTATCTTCATTGGCCTCATTTTGAAGCTGGAGCTCAGCAGCAGGGACAGGCCGGGGGTGTGGCTCTCAGTCGAGCACTTGTCTAGCAAGTCCTGGTTCCATCTCCAACACCAAGAAACTTGCTCTTTTCTACTGCTGTCTGCTGAGTCTGTCTAGAGTCCTATGCAGTGAGGAAAGCTATCCCTAAGACGTGACTGCAGCAGGGCCCCAGGCGCAAGCCCAGCTCAGTAGATGGCTGTGGGCATAGGGGAGAGCCACTTCAAGGCAGGCGGTCTGGAGCAAAGCAGGGAGATGTTAGCATGTTCTGATGTGTCAGGGAGCTGAGCATGGCTATGACTGTGGTCCTGCAGGATGGAGAGTTCAACAGCGCACATGGAGTTTGAGGCCAGTTTGGTCATCATAAGACTGTGTATGTGTGTATACACATGTGTGTGCATGTTTATTTGTGGATGCCTGAGGTCGGGTCAGGAATCATCCTTGATTCCTCTTCCACCTTATTCCTTGAGGCAGGATCTCTTTATCAAACTTGCAGATGTGTCTTGCTCAGCTAGCCAGAATGCTCATGATCCTCTGTGACCTAGTCAGCTTTAACTGTCAACTTCACACAATCTAGAGTCACGTGACAAGCAAGGACCTCTCCCTCAGGCTGGTCAATGGGTATGACTGTGGGGGGTTGTCTTGACTGTGAACTGGTGCAGGAGGGAACCCATTGTAGAAGGCGCCATTCCCTGGGCTAGTGGTTCTGGGGCTGAATGAGTGGCTAATGATCTGGAGAAAGCCAGAAAAGCAGCCCAGCTCCAGAAGGCACATATATTCGAATGTTTGGCCACCAGGGAGTAGAACGGTTTGAGAGGATTACAAGGGTTAGGTGTGGCCTTGTTGGAAGACGTATATCATGGGGTAGGCTTTGAAGTTTTCAAAAGTCCATGCCAAGCCCAGTCTCTCTCTCTCTGACTGTCTGTCTACAGATCATGTTATATCTCTCAGCTACTTCTCCAACACTATGCCTGCCATGCATGCTGCCACGCTCCCTGCCATGATGATAACGGACTAAGCCTCTGAACTGTAAGCTACCCCAATTAAATGCTCCTTTTTAAATGAGTTGCCTCTTGATAGCAACAGACAGTGACTGGGACATGGCCAAGTGAGTCCCCTGGTCGCAGGTCATGCTGTGTGCAATGGCCAGCAGTCCTGGTGGCCTGTGGCCTGAGAGTGGAAGCCAAAGGACCCCTTGCCTCCCTAGGTCACTTTTGGTCAGAGTGTTTTTGTCACAGCAACCTGTGAAACAAGAACAGCCTGTCTCCACATCCTGGGGCTAGGCTTGCAGGCCGGTGACAATGTCCACCTGGGGCATGGTCCTGGGTTCTGAGGTCCAAACTCTAGCGCTCACAGCAGGACTGCAGGTGCTTTAAGCTCGGAGCCAGCCCTAGCCTCAAGTGGATTTCTTTCTTTTTCTATTTTCTTTTCCTCCCGCCCCCCTTTTCTACAGGATCTCTCTCTCTCCTGTCTGTCCTGGAACTTACTCTGTAGACCAGGCTGGCCTCAAACTCAAAGGAATCCGCCTGCCTCTGCCTCCTGGTGCTGGGATTAAAGGCTAAGTCATCAAGCAGCCAGAGTAGATTTTGTCCAATCCATTTTGCGTCACTGTCAGGGCAGGAGCTACACACAGACTAACTGTGATCACATGTGCCAGTCACCGGCTTCAAACGGGCAAGCGTATATGTGGTATGACAGCCCAGACCTCTGGCTTCACACATGGAAAAGGAAAGGTCTGAGCCACCGGCTGGCTTTGCCATGTGAGTTCTGGACTGCAGCTGGATGCCCACTGCCTTCCAAGACAGGACAGTGCCCACCACATCCATGCAGTCTGTCACTCTGCCACACAGTGTCGCCCTCCCCCTCCAGTGGGTCACCCGTGGTTCCCACAGTGATTGCAGATCCTCCTAGAGCCAGTGATTGCCTCAACAATAAGAGTTGTGTCTACTGGAACCAACAGAGGCACAACCAAGGCTTTGATCCAGGTTCTTGGAGCACTGTGGGAGATGCAGGCTGCTAACCTAAGCAGAGCAGGTTTGAAAACCCAGCAGAAAAAGAGGCGGAAAAATGGAAGATGCTCGAGGGAGATCTGGGGTCCACACGGCACCAGCAGAGCTGGACAGTTTGTTGGGCTGGACAGTTTGTTCTATCAGATGAGCCGAGCCATAGCCTCCAAAGGCCTTCACAGTATCAGGCAGACCTGTGAGCGCTTATTTGACTTTGATTCCTTTCCCTCTGCGGCCACTGGCCCTGTGTCCTGAGAGGCCTCTGTGGCAGTCAGCTGCTCTTTCCTTTGCCTGGTCTTGACTAACCACACTGCCCTCTTGAAGTTCTTGAGAGGATCTTGCTGGGAGGCTCTGGCTGATGGGCACTGGAAATGTTCTCTGATGAGATAGCCTTGGCTTGTGGGGGCCATGAAGCCATTGGAGGTGGGGATGATTCGGCTGACAACAGCGTGGACAAACTGGACAGCCAGCAGGGTGCCTGTGATGGGGAAAGGGCTGCTTAAGAGAAAGCTGGGGCACAGAGGTGGAAAGGACATTGCAGGTGGCAGTGTGCTTGGTCTGCAGACACAAGACATGAGTTTGATCCCAGCACATATGGAAAAGCTGAGTGTGGTGGTGCATGCTGGCAAGCCCAGCTGTGGAGGGAGAGTGGGGGCTCCTTGCACAATGGCAATCCCAGCTGTGGAGGGAGAGTCGGGGCTCCCTGGGGCTCCCTGTCCACCTGGTTTGACTTAACCATTGACTCCAAAGTCCATCCTCTCCAGCACACGGTCACCACCCAAGTACAGAGTGTACATTCACTGGGCAATTTCCACCCTCATGGAGGCCTGGGGAAGAAGTCCGTGCTGTCCCTAAAGGGGTCTGCAGGCCATGTGCGGAGGGCATTGTGGATCCAGAGCACCAGCCTAGTAGGGACATCATGGGTCCTGCAGACCTCCTAAGCTGAGGAGCCAAGCTAGAGGCTGAAGCAGGCCCGCTAAGACCCAAGATGGCTCTTTTCAGCTCAGCCCTGGGGAATGGCTCAGCAGGTGTGCAGTTAGTTTTCTGTCAACTTGGCACCAGCTCAGGTCATCTGGGAAGAAGGAACCACAACTGAGAAAATGCCTGAATCTGACTGGTCTGTGTGACATTTTCTTGACTGATGACGGGTGGGGGAGGGCCCAACTCACTGTGGGCAGTGCTACCCTGGACAGGTAATCCTGGCTGTATAAGGAAGCAGGCTGAGCACCAGAGCGAGCTGGTAAGCAGCACCCCTCCATGGCCTCTGTTTCAGCTCCTGCCTCTAGGTCCCTGCCCTGACTTCCCTGAGTGACAAACTACAGCCTTTAAGCCAGATGAACCCTTTCCTCCCCAAGCTGCTTTGGGTCAGGATACAGCAACAGAAAAGCAAAGTAGGACCGTAGGTGAAGGGCATGCCACACAAGCGTGATGACTTGAGTTCACATCCCTGGCACCTATGCAAAAGCCAGGTGTGCCAGCATGGATCTGTAATCCTAGTGGGGTGGAGACAGTCTGTGTTGGGTCCCTTGGGCTTAGTGTCCAGTCTAGCTGAATAGGTGAGCTCCTGTCTCCAAAATTAACATGGAGGACTAGGCCAACCTCAGCCTCCACCTGCCACTTATACGTGTGCACATGTCCAGGTGCACTCCTATGCACATGTGTACACACACATACACAGAGAGGGAGGGAGGAAGGGAGAGAGAGAGAGAGAGAGAGAGAAATAAAAGAGGCTTCTTCATAGCTCAGCTCCATGCTAAAGCAGGACTCACCGTCCAGCGCACTCCAGGCAATGATGGAGCGGTCCTTCATGCCCGCAAACACGTACTTGTCGTCCTTCGAGAAGCAGGCACACTGCACTCCTCTGCAGTAGGAGCTCTGTGAAGACAGACCATATGACGGGCTTTGCGTGAGAAATGTCCCCTGCTTACATGGTATCTGTTGTTGTTGTTTGCTTCTATTGAATTTGTTTGGGGATGGGGGGGCTGCGTGTCACAGAGCTGTATGCAGTCAGAGGATAACTTGCAGGAGTTGGTTCTCGACTTAACACCATGTGGTTAGTGGGGACAGAACTCAGGTCATCGAGCTTGGCAAGTACCTTTTCCAGCTGAGACCTCTCGCCTTCCTGGGATCAAGTGTTTTAACCCTTGGTCCACAGCTGGTTTTGGGAAAGTTGAAGACATTTCTCAGGTTTGTCTCCCTAGAGGACACGGGTCACTGTGGTTCTGATTTGTGGGCTTTATAGCCCAGTGCACATCCTGTTCATTCTCGGCTTCCTGTTCCACCAAGATGCGGAGTCCCAGCTTCACACCCCTGCCACCATAGAGCCATCTGGCACTATGCCTTCCCTCCAGCTTAGGTTGTGTCCCCTACAACAGGGAGCCGGGATGGCTCTTCCCCCTTCAGTAGCTTCTGCTCAGTGATTTGGTAACAAAATAACTAGTGTACCGCATGATGCCGTTTCCAGCTGAGATCAGACTAGCCCTTCACCGGGCCAGTGTCCCAAACCCAGTTCCCCACAGGAGGCAGAGCAGAGCGAACCCCAGAGAGATGGACTTTCCAAGGAGCAAGGTCTGTCTTCACAGAGGTGAGAGCTTCAGGGTGCAATGCACGTGCGGGTATGTGTGCAGGCCGCAGTTCTAGAGCTCCTGCAGTGCGGCACAGGTGCAATGCACCCGTGGGTGGCTGGGCATGCATCTGGGGGCTAGGGGACGCCTCGTTAGGAATGCCTTCCTCCTCATTTGAGTCAACTGTTAGGCAAGTATGAGGACCTGCGATTGAGCCCTAGTTCTCATGTTTAAAAAAAAGCAGGCGTGGTGGCCCACACTTGCAATCCCAGCTTTAGGGAGTTGTAGATAGGAGCACCCTGACCACTGCAGCCTACTGGGAGGGCCCCCCAAAACAAGGTGAGGAATGACACCCAGGTTGACCTCTATCCATCACACACAAAGATGTATGCTCACAGCTAGAAACAGTGTAAACACAAAAGAAAAGAAAGGAACACAGGAGGGAAGAGGAAAGGGCACAGCATGGATGTCAGTGATCCAGGCCACCCACCTCATAGCTCATCTCGAACATCCCCCTGCAAGCTTGCAGGTCCCAGAGGCAGAGCAGCGCATCCTCCGCCCCGCTCAAGGCCAGCTGCTCCCCGTGGCTGACCGCCACACAGCTCACCCTGCTCCCATGGGCCTCCAGCGGGAACACTTTGGAGCTTACACAGTTGTACAGGAAGAGGCCACCGTCAGTCATGCCGTAGAGAACACGGTAGTCAGCCAGCACGGCCACACTTGCTATGGTCTCTGGCAGCTGGGTGTAAAAGGTGTAGGTGGGGCCCTCGATGGTGGGACATGGGTCCCCGGGGATGATGTCCAGCACCAGGACGATGTTGTCATAGGCGATGGCCAGCCGGTCCTCACTCTTGCTCAGGGACATGCAGTTGACAGCCTTGCGGGCCTCGGGTGGGGGGATACACAGCACATCTTGCCTGGAATTCAGGGGGAACACAAGCACAATCCCCGAAACCAGGCCTGTGAAGAGGAGCTTGGCCTGCTCGGCCACCTCCAGACACCGGACCTCATTGGATGTGTCCAGGGAATCCTGTTCCTCACCTGCTCAGGGAGAAGAGAGTCAGGGATGGATCATCTGGTTTTCTTAAGCTTTAAAAAAATTACAATTATTTATATGTGTGTGGAGGTCAGAGGACAAATTCATTCTTTCCACCATATGGGTCCTGGGGCTCGAACTCACATTTTCAAGCTTACCTGGTGGACGTTTAGCTGGCCTTAGCTTTCTTATTTTCTGACCCTAAGGTTCAGCTTGGATAGTGTAAAGTTTTCTGACTGAGCCTGGAGCTGCAAATGAACCCTGCACCTATAGACATGCTCAATAAGCCTTGAGGCAAAATGGAAGCCAGGGCCTGACACATGCTCAGTAGGTACTGGAGGCAAAGAGGGAGACCCTGAGCTCCCACAAGCTTGAGAGGCACTGGGAGGAAATGGCACCCGAAGCTAGGGGGCGGGGCTGTGCTCCGCACCGGGGAGGGCCGAACCTGGATTTGCACGCGCTCCATGATAATACACTGTCTACCTGGCCCTGCTGGGCCCTGGGGAATAGCACTGGGGCAGCCTTCTCCAGCACCCACCCCTGCCACACCCTTGACTGGCTCTGGGTTAAATTTTGAGACGCGGTGTCATGAAGTTCTTTCTTCCATATTGAAACATTCCCTTCTGATAGGAGAGGGAGGTGCCCCAGGCTGTGAGCTGTCTGCAAAGGGGGCATAGAGCTCCACACCTGTAGCTTTCACGAGTGTCTGGGCGCTGCGTGGGAACTGGGATAACACAGCAGGCTACTCCCCACCCCCTTGCGTGCCCGCGCTCCTGTAACTCCAGCAGACTCCTTGGTTCTCCCAGCACGGCTTTGTCGGAGGTGATTGCCGTATCTGGGGTGCACAGAGATAGACGCCCAGGGGAAGTCTAGCAACATCGGACCTCTCCAATCACCTAGGCTGATCTCCAGCTCTTCGGTTTCCTGCCTCAGCCTTCCTGGTAGCTGGGATTACAGCCAGGTGTACGACCAGCCTGACTGGAATCTAATCTAATTAAATGAAAATCGCATCACCTCATAGTCCTGCTTAACCGTCCCAGGGGTGTCCTACAACCCTAGGGACACAGTGCACCTGTCCCCACTCCCCTTCACACCCTGGTAATTATAGGCTGAATGTTTGAGCCCTCACACGATGCTAAATTCAGTGTCCATCTGGGGACTGGAGAGATGGTTCAGTGGTTAAGAGCACCAGCTCCTCTTGCAGGTACCTGGGTTCAGTTCCCAGCACCCATGTGGCAGCTCACAAGCTCCAGCTGCAGGGACTCTGATGCCCTCTTCTGACTTCACGGGCACCAGGCACACGTGGTGCATATACATACTTGCAGATAAAACTCAAACACAAAAAAATAAGAAAGAAATTCCATCTTCATGATGGTTTTTGGAGGTTCAGGCTTGGGAGTTAATTAGATTTCTGGGGTGGACCCCTCAGAAGAGGGGGTAGTGCCTGATTTAAAGGAAAAAAAGATGAGAGCATTGCCTTGTTGGGTCAATTCTGCACAGACATAGCAAAGTCATCTGTGAACCAGAAGTGCGCAGCCCTTGGCCCCTCTAGCACCTCTAACCTTGTCATGCATGTCTGTGCGTCACTGTGTCCATGTTCACATGTGCACATCCAAGGTTGAGTGCAGTTTATTCATGTGCTTCTCAACCTCTTTGCACATGTATGTGTGGTGTGTGCATGTTCACATGAGCATGGCTACAGATGCATGCATGTCCACGTGCATGTGGAGGCATGTGTGGGTGAAGGTGTGTGTGTAGGACAAGATGGAGGTCAGCAGTCTCCCTCAGTTGCTCTCCATCCATTCACCGAGGCAGGATTGAACCTAGAGCCAGCTTGCTCTGGGGACCCGCCTTCCAGCTGCTGAAATTAGAACACAGCACTCATATGGAAGGGGGTGGGATCCAAACTTAGGTCTGAATGCTTGCACGGCAAGTGCTTTGCCTACTGAGTCAGCCTCCTAGTCCCCTTTGTTTACTTTATGAGCCAGAGTTTGTGGTTTTATCTTTGTCCTTTTAGCTTTTACTACCAACCATGGCCAGCACACATGGTTTCTGTGGTGTTGGGGACAGAGCCTCGGGCTTCCCATATGCCAGAAAAACACTGCACAACTAAGCTACAAGCACTCTACCGACGGAGGCAAATCCTAGCCTCATCTTGGACTTCTGCCTCCAGGATAGTAAGTCCAGAACTCACCACGCAGATGCTAGTCATCTCTCACAAACCTTCTGCCAAATCCCAAATCGTGACTTTGTTTTTGTCCCCGACTTTGGGGAAGTAGACGTAGCTGCCATGATGGGACACTGCAGCGAGGCCCGTGCGGTCCAGAAACGGAGCAGGAGGCCTTGGCTTCTGAGTGGACCTGAGATCCCAGACTTTTAGAGACGAAGACTTCGAGGAAGCAGACACCACCAGAGTCCCTCCCCAGACCAGCAGGCTCGCAGGGGCTCCCACGCCCTCCAGGACGTCCAGCAGGGTGCCCTGTTCTGACAGACTCCACACCTGAGGGTGGAGAACAGAAGGATGGGTCTGCCGCAGGGACATGCTTCAGCTGTGCACCTGCCTCTGCTGAACGTGGAGGCTCTGGTTCCAGAGTCGTCACCCACCCTGGCTGCTGAAGAATTCCCAGGGCCCCAGCATTCTCACAGTATGCCCCAGGGACCCCAGGAGACACCCTGCAGGGCCTCTCTGGTCTGCAGCAGTGAACTATCTTCAGAGTAATCCTACAGTACTGGCCTGTCCTCGTGGGTGAGCGGCAGAATTCTGCAAGAGCTGAATGAGTGAGATC
>LOJH01043280.1:0-13665 GCA_001685095.1 Ellobius talpinus
ACACACAGACAGAATATTGTATCCATAATAAATAAATAAATAGATAGATAGATAAATAAATAAATATAATAAAACTTTTCTTCTAGTAAGGCTCTATTGATTCTTCAATATGGAAGTCAGAACAGCCCTGCCAAAACCTTCAGAACTGGGTATATTTCTACTTAGTTTTAGGTAAAGACAGTAAGCCCATTTGAAGATCAGTTTCTACCTATGAAGGAATGGCCAGATTTCTAGTTGTATTTATATAGAATATTTTAATACAAAAATCTTTATATTTTTTTGAAGAAAAAACAAAATGTCATTCCTTCTACATAGGGGAAGTGACATTTTTGAAAATCATTGACATTTTTCTACATCCAGGGCTATTTCAAGCAGTGGCATTATTAAATTAATTCAACAGAAATAGAAAAATCGCCCACAGAGTATGCAGCCAAATAAGAAGTCTCAATGTGCAAATAGGATCAACTATTAAAGAATTCGCTTGTTCAGAATTATGCTTAATTATGTGACAGCAAGCCTCCTTGAGCACATCACTAAGACTAACTTGGAGATGAACTTACACACTGTATTTTAGTTCCCCTTTGTATGGTTTTTTTTGGACACAAGGAAATAAATTCTAAACAGATATATTACTCAAAAGAGCCTTGAATAAATTTAGTGTATGAAAGAGTCCTTCTGAATTTCAAAAATCCCATCTATGGACAGGAGATCTTTGGGTTTTGGTTTTGGGGTTTTTGTTTGCTTGTATTTTAGAGACAGGTTTTCTCTGTGTACATTCCTGGCAGTCCTGGAACCTGCTCTGTAGACCAAGCTGGCCTCGAACTCACTGAGATCCACCTGCCTCTGCCTCCCAAATGCTGGTGAGTGCCAGCACTGCCTGACAAGGAATTTTCTTTTCTGATAATCTTAAAAGACTCAAATCTTATGTCCTGTTAAGTCTGGATGTGTTAGAGAGGAATTCAGGGAGAGAGCAAGATGACTAGCGTTGCACTGTTTCGTTTTGCTGCATAAAAATGAAAAGTAATTTGAACTTTATTAATATTTAGCACACAAACTATCGCCCATAATCTCATACATTCTGAATATCAGTGGCTCAGGGCCGAATCCCTTAACATCACTCTGACCCAGGAGCCAGTGGGAATTCACACCATTCCCAGAACCTGTAGAGAATGCTTCTTTAGTTGTAGTATCTTGGGGAGATCTGTAGGTTTATGAAGATGATTAGAGGTGGTAGGCATTTGGGGGGCACTCAGAACAGTGATTGCTTATATCGTATGTGGAAATGATGCAATGATCTATTATAAGCATTACAGGGAACAGACTGCATTCCAGACGAGTGTGCATGGTCTGTGAATCCAGGGCAGGATCCACGGTAAGCAAAGAAATTTTATTATTTAACGCATTCTCCAGTCACAAGTGATCAGTAGGTAGGAAATCAAATAGTTCCCCACTGAAACAGATAGCAAGTGTATTTTATTGATAAATGTATGTATGAGGAAACTAAAGGTAAAAAATGTGTTTTATAAAACAAAATAATGTGATGTTAGTCTGGGTCTTACCTGTTAAAAGTGGTATTTGTGGTGCAGCCGGGTGTCGACCAAGGAGAGTCGATTCCAGCCACTGCAGGGCTCTCCTCAGTTGGTGAGTTCAGTTCTGGTACAGATGTGGGCAGAGAGAGGGTCATCCTTCCTTAAGCGACTGGCCACTGGGAATCTGACCATGCTCCAGTGAACATATGTACAACACAAAATGGACTTTTTCCCTTTGGTCGTGGAGTGTGGGGGGTAGACATAGGAAGGCTAAAAGGTGAGTGCCATCACGATACATAATGGGAGATTCCCAAATAATCCATCAGAGACAATTTTAAAGTGGCATTTGAGACTAATTGACTAATACACTGTGGAAATGGACACACTATTTACTAATTGATGCCAGCTGAGAAGCAGCTCACGTCTGAATGCCTGGACCCCACGAATACTGTACAGAGGTCTGTGTCACAGTAAGGTGCCAAGTGTCCATTTGGCTCCACAGAAGACTAGAAAAGACCTCAGCAACCAGGAACTAGGATGTCTTCTTCCTCCTCCAGCCTAGTATCTTTGCTGACATCCTCTTGGGTCTATCCCAGTGATTACAGCAATGAAATTCTCTTCATGCCTCTGGCTTTATATTATAGGTGTTATTCTTAGAGCTTTGGGGATTATTGGGAATTTGCAACCGTCTCAGCATCAGTAGTTGCTACCGCTTTCCTTACGTTCCTGTTTATTTCCTGCATTCATCTGTGCAATTCAGAAAATGACAACAAGGCCCTCCACAGTGAGCTAATAAAAATATACCACCCAGAAGTTCAGGTTATAACTGGAAAGATTTCTTCATTTGCATATAATCCTAAAGAAAAGTATGGGAAACAGTGATTATTAGCAGAGAATAAAACTACCAATTTACAAGTTGGGTTATTACTTACAAGGTTTTTTTTTCATAGTTTTGCTACCTAAGATTTTCTTGGTCCCAGCAGATCACACCGTCACATCCCTGTAGAGAGAGAACTTCATAAGCGCTGAGGTTTGCTGCATTCTATGAGCCTCCCTGCAAGGCAGAGAGAGCCTGGAGGACCCTTGTCACCTAAGTGGGGATGAGAAAGTGTGGGCCAGTGATGTCCATGTACATACTGACCTTAACCACTCCAGATGTTTGCTAGAGACCTGTTGTTACTCAACTCACTACATCACAATGCATCATGATAACAACCTCTCTTACACGCTATGAGACTGGACCTCACAGTCAGAGTCCACTTTGAGGTGACTTCAGACCTAAACCTGCTGTCCTCCTGTGTACTCAGCCTGTTTGTGCAACTTGCTTTTAAGAGAACAAAGCAATAATCAACTCTAGTTGCCTTGGATTTACCTTGTAGTCAACTGTTACAACCTAAGCTAACCATCACAGTAATCTCAAATTCTACACTCTTCCAAGTCCCTGACCCAGGACATTGACTTGCATCATTTATGGGAAGCAGCAAATATAGAGGTTGAAAACAGTCTTCTAAAATGAATATCCATTGAAGACAACATTTGGGCATTGATTGATCAATGATGATGTTTGTAATGCTGTTTGTTTTCTGGGTCAGTTGGGATCAGTTAGAGACAGTGACTTAATCCCTATTAAAATTCTGCTAAAGGTTTCTGCAAAGTTTCCCTCATTCCTTCTCTTCCCCACGGAATACTTTCTGCTATTCAATGAAGACAGAGCAAAGCCTTCTTGGTTAGGGACAGACACAGGGAAAGAGTCACAAAAGAGACTTTAGGCAGGTACAGATTCAGCCTTATAAAACAGACACACAGAGGACAGAAGACACTGGGAGCAGAAAGCAGAGAATTCAAACCTGGACTCTCTCTTGGTTAAATAGCTCCAATGGGAAATGCTTTTATTTCTTCACTTAATGTGACACTGGTACATTATTCGTGACTCAGAGTTAATCACTAAGGAATTTAATATATGAATCTCCATAATAATATGCCTGATATCGTTAACTTACAAAAATTATTTGCATTCGTGCTTTGGAAGGTTGGTCCATGATTGAATGGCCTCATGATAGGGGCCTCTGTCAAGGTAGGATGTCACGGCAGGAGTTCATGATCCAACAAATTGTTCATCTCATGAGCCAGAGTCAATGAGGAAGAGGCTGGCTCCCATAATTCCTTAAGAGTCTAAATACCCGGTGACTTAGATACTCTCTAATAAGGCTTGTTTCCTAAAATGTGCGCCGTTTCTAAGAACTATGAAATTATATTGACTTCAGCCTGTGGACTGACAGAGACACTCATCCTAGACTCCCAGTCTAGATAGCCTCTATTGATACACTTCCATCTTGAATTTACTTTGAGAGCCACTACTCAGATTAAGAATGAAGGAAGTTGAGGTCTTTCTTGGATATCTTAATAGTTCCTATAGCAATTGAACATCTAGAATTGAACATTTAGAATTATCTTTAGATTTAGGCAATTAACAAACTATAGTCTTAAATTTTAGGACACATGATATAACATAATTTTCATCCAAAGCCATGCCACATACACACATAGTTTATTGCAAGCATGTGTGCCATAAAATGTTTACATTTCTGCAATATAAGTAAATGTATTTTAAAAGACCAGAGTCGAGATTTTCAGTGGAGGCACATGCCCTTAATCCCAGCACTCAGGAAGCAGATGCAGGCAGATCTCTCTGGGTTTGAGGTCAGCCTGATCTACAGAGTGAGTTCCAGGAGAGCCAGGATTGTTTCACAGAGAAACCCTGACTTGAAAAACAAAACAAAAACAACACAGAAAAAGACCAGAGCTGTGTCCATGTAATTTAGTTTTACTTTGGTATTCAGCAGGGTAAGTGGCATGCACTTGGTGCTCCAGGTATAGTTAACGATGACAAAGAAACAAGTTCAACTCAAACAGTTTTGTTCTGTTGGCACAATTGTCACAATTGTTATGTGATGTGGGCAGGATAGAAGTATCTTTGAGCAGCTACAGACTTGTCCTCAGAACTCCCTTCATTTCTAGAATGTCTCCAGCTTCAGTAATGATACCTCTGAAGAGCCACACAGCCACAGCTGGCAGAGGCTGCTTCTGCTATGGAAAGATGTCAGTCACATCTGGTACCCACTGAAGGACTTTTTCCTCTGACCCTCCTAGGGTTCTGCTTTCTTCCTTTGAGAGAAAGCAGTCTTGAAGATCCAGTCCCTTTGACACATTGTTAATATATCCCAACCCACAGAAGCCCATCGACCACAATTCCCAATCTTAAATAAAAACCAAGCGCCTCCCTTGAAGCTAGGCTCTGTCCTTCCAGCTGGTACTCTGTTCTCTGGCATTCCTTCCGGCTCCAACAAACAGGACAACAGCATGCACAGGACTCCTACCTCTACATTGTGTTCTGCTTAATCCATCTCCATTACACTGTCTGTCATGAAGACCATGGTCTGCCGGTCACAACTCTGATCACTTTGTCTGCTTTGATTCTATTGGTCGGCATTTGACACCTTGGCCCACATTCTCTCCTGCTTAGCTTGTGTCATAGTATGGCATGGTTTATGGTTTTCCTCTTCATGTTCAGAGTGTTTTGCCTTCAATATCCAACTGTCTTCTTCTGAGGTGTGTCGCCCTGATTTGTGTACAGTCCCCTGGTGTCCTTGATCATTTTCCACAGTACTGCGGGACATGTTTCTTTGAAACGCCAAGAGCCTCCAAACTTAACATTCCAGTCCCAACTACCTTCTACCCCGCCAGGATCAAAGATCCAACAAGTTCTCTGAAACAGCTACTTTAAGGCCTAACTTGTATCTCATATTTTACACCTACAGAGAAGAACTCTAGACCCCTCCATTTGCGACCTGGTCACTGGCTCCCTGTCCCGACAGCAACTAGTGCCCCAGCTGGCAAATAAGCCCGTAAGTCAATGTCCTGAAGTTGTTTCTGATCTGTCCCTGGATACTGTATGCCTCAAGTTGTTCTGATCCGTCTCTGGATACTGTATCCCTCAAGCTGTTCTGATCCGTCCCTGGATACTGTATTCCTCAAGTTGTTTCTGATCCGTCCCTGCATACTGTATCCCTCAAGTTGTTCTGATCCATCCCTGGATACTGTATCCCTCAAGTTGTTCTGATCCATCCCTGGATATTGTATCCCTCAAGTTGTTCTGATCCATCCCTGGATACTGTATCCCTCAAGCTGTTCTGATCCATCCCTGGATACTGTATTCCTCAAGTTGTTCTGATCCATCCCTGGATATTGTATTCCTCAAGTTGTTCTGATCCATCCCTGGATACTGTATTCCTCAAGTTATTCTGATCCGTCCCTAGATACTGTATTTCTTTGCATTAGACCCCTCAGCAAGTCCATTCAGATGTGTTTGTAGGGTGCCTCAGGAACTTGTGACTCCTTAGTCCTCTTTGCTCCCCCCAAGCACCACTTCCTGGCTTGGTTCTAACAATGGGCCCCTTCTTAGTTCTTATTTTCCACAGCAAAATCAGTAATACTTTTCTTAAACATTTTTTTTTCCAAGACAGGTTTCTCTACGTAGCCACGAATGGTCTAGAGCTCGTTATGTAGACCAGGCTGGCCTGGAAACCTTGGGGATCTGCCTACTTCTGGACCATAAGTGCTGTGATGAAAGGTACGACCACCATGGCAGTCTGAGTCAGCCATTTTGAGTGCATGGTCACTTTACCCAGCAGAAATACTCTCAGAGTTCACTGTCACACTGAAACTCATGCTGGACGCTTCCAAGCCTCATACCTACATTTGATCTGGCTTTCTTTCTTAGTCATGGAGCACTTGACTCAAATACAGCTTCATTCCACGTGGATTTTTAGCATTCACTGGGTTTCTTCCCCCTTCCTTTTCAGACATGGGGACTCTGTGTTCTTCCCTTATTTGGTGAAAAGCCTTTGTTGTTGCTGTTGTTGGGTGTTAGAATGGTTGACTCCTTGCTGTTCCATTAGATTTTGCTCCAGTACCATCATCACCTTGTCACCTCTTCCAAAGGCCAGCCACAGGGCTGAAGCTTAGTTTTTATGATAAAAAGAGAAAAAAAAGTACAAAAGACAGCTTAAAACACGCAAGCGCTACATTCCTTGCCACATCAATCTGCTTTGCTTTTTTTGTACTTTTCAATATCTGCTATTATCTCTAATTTTTATTCATTTGCCTATCCCAGCTGGAGTATTTGGCTGGAATTAGAGACAAGAATGAAAGCTCCAAGCAAACACTTTTGGAAGTATATGATTTCTTTTAAGTGTAAGCACCTCTTATACTTAAAAGTGGAACCCAGGGCCTCATGCACCAGTGAACAGCATCTCAGCCATACACAATGTTTTACATTTGTTTGTTTGTTTGAGGCACAATATGTACAATATAAAATATTGTAAAGTTTTAAAATGAAAGTATTGACAAGTTATTTGACTAGGCGGGTTATTTTTCTCCGAGATCTTAAAGGAACATGCCTAGCTTCTAACAGCCTTCCTTCGGCTGGCTCCAAGGATCCTCTCAAGTGTGATTTCAATGGCACAGTCCCCAGGAACCAGCACACCTTCCTAAAAGACTTCTACATGGAAATGGAAATTGCTCATTAGGGAATCAGTAGCAGTTCGGCAACATCAGGGTTACTTTCAACTTTAATTTGTCTTAGCTGTCCAGGTAAGAGCTTTTTTTTGGAATAAATAAGCATAAAATGACATCTCCGTAGCAGTGTTCCTGGTAAAACTTGGGGTCTGGGGACACTTTATAAAGTGGTGCTCAGCTCTCTGCCCCCCCTTCATTGTGAAATCATGATGTCAGCTTGGTGATGGTGTTAGAGGCAGCTTCTTTACCAAAAGAAGTTGTAACACCCCCATGGTCTCCTACCGCTCTTCATGGGCAGTTCCCAAGGCTGGTAACCTCAGGTAGATGCTGAGTGTCTTAATCCTAAATGGTTGTCATCCATCAAGCAAGGCTGCCTTACTTTCTGACAGACTAGCTTTGAATTAAAAATTCCTGGTGTAGAATAATAGAACTTAGAATCGTTCAAGACTTATTTCTGTTACATCATCTATGAAAAGCTAGTGGGAGGACATCCTGGGCCCAAGTTAGAACCCAAATGTTCCTCAGAAGCAGCAATTTCTGACTGTTTGGTTCTGATAAGAACCTGTCTGCATACATGCCTGTGACCTAGGAAAATTATATGTCGTCTGCATTTGTATCATTAGACAATTGTATAGTATTATTCCCCGCCTCAAGTTATTTCTAGATGTACCGTCACTTCCTATTCTCATGAACTGGGAAAATATTCTGACTTTCACTGTTATCAAGTGTCTCAACTCTACAAGAAAATTAAAAGGTGAGAGAGATTCTGATTAAGAAAACCATTTCCTTTAAATGCAGAAGGAAGGGATCGACAAGTTAAAACCTGAATGTTAATAAATTATTTGAAATGTATGTATTAGAAGAAAGAAGCTTAATTAATTATATAAATATAGAAAAGGGACAGGAGCAGCCAGCAGGTTAATAATGAATATTTCAGAAGCCAGTGCTTAGAAATATGTTTCTTAATTATGTTCATTTGTGGGTTTCTGATAGAAAGAGTGTTGAGGGGCTAAAATAATTTAAACAGTAGAGTATGATGAATCAAAATGAATTTGTGAACGAGAAACTAAAAGCAGACAAAAGTAAGTTGAAAAAACTACAGTGTCTTTTTCTCATGTACACACGTTATTATAAAACATGGCTTTAGACTTCAGGAATTGGGATTTACTGGGGTTTTAGATGTGGAAAGATAAACCTGAACGCTTTCCAATGTTTTTTTTTTGTTTTAAATTTGTCTTTAAAACTTAAACTTATTCTCAGAGATCAATCTGTAGCCAAGAATAAGAAATCCGAATTTCTCATGTAAAACAAATAAACAGTTTGCTAAATAGTTGAAAAAAGGGGCACTCTAAAGATAATCCCTAGGCCTGTCTACCACACATATGCAAAGCAGGATGCTGTGGGTCACGCTATTATGAATGAACCCCATAGATGAGGGGTATTCCAAATCCTAGGCCTTCTGTTGCCTCTCATCGCGCCACCATGCTGACTTGGTGTTGTCATGGTGACCCATAAGATTTATATCCTAATGCTCTACCCAAAATGCCCCCATTCCTCATGTTTAGGGGTGTCTCCATTCTCCTTAATAGTTCATGTAGGATGCTCCAACAACCTCCTATACTACAAATAGAATAGTGGGTTAGAATGAGTGAATCACTAGTGTCCTATAGTCATTTTAAAAAAATAAATCAATTATACATAGTTTTTGTTTTCAGCAAGACGCTTCCTTTAGGAGCAGGCCATGTGAGCTGGAGCAGTAGCTCAGCAGTTAAGAGCACTTGTTGATCCTCCCCACCTACAGGGTAGCTATCAACCATCTGTAACTCCTGTTCCAGAAGACCCCCACATCCTCTTCTTGCCTTAACTCATGTGGTATGAAAACATACAAGCAGGCAAAACACCTATAGGGACAAAATTTTAAAAAATCAAAAAAGGAACAAGAAATAAAACTTGTGTTGGGAGGGGATCAACTTAAAAATACCTACAGCTAGTTCTGATTGTATTTTAATGACAAATTAGTATAGCCCATGGGAGTGCATCTTCCTGCAAGTAAAAGAACGTGCTCATCAGATTTTTTTTTTGAAGCTAATCTGGGCATGTCAATTTTCTAAACCTGAAGAAATGCTAGATTGTGTCAAGCCCGTGAGGGGCTTTCCATAAAGGTTTACAAGAGTGATTCTGAAGTTTCTGTCTTTGTTCTTTGATTGGGCTGAACAGAAACCTGCCCCCAATAGACTTTCATCTCTCTGCTCCAAGCTTAATTGTGAACTGAACATAAGACACAAAGAGCCAGATGTGAAAGGTATCTTTTGAACCATATTTGAAGCAGGCTGTGGATCAGGCTCAGGAGGGTATGGTTGGTAGCCTCCACTAGACACTGTCACCTTTGTGTCATGTCCCGATCCTTGCCATCATTCGGCAGACTTGAAGACTGCTCGTGATAGAACCAAGGTGAGACGATGGTGTCACAGCCAGGAAGAACGTTGATTCTCAGTGACATCACGGGGTGTCTGACTTAGCAACCTCTCACTGCCATGCCTTGGATTTCTTAGTATGCAGAACATACTGTTCTTCCCACTCCTCTAAGGTTGCTAATCGATTGTTTTCTGCTGTTTGCTTAATAGGTCCTCTTAATGGACTCACAAATGTAGATGTAGTCTTTCCCCTAACACTTAAAAAATGTGGTAACCCTTATCAGTTGCTTCAGCTAAGCAATGTACTCCTGTCTCTTAGGATACTGCTGGGAACATACAACTAGCAGGATTACTATCCTCAGTGATGGAATATTCAAAATTCAATCAGTTTTCAGTTCAAGGAAATAACCGCTAATAAAAAAAAATGCTTTTGGATCATTTTGTGAAGCAGAGTACTTTATTCCATATGGCATCCTGCACGTCCATATGGCTTCAGGAATTAGGGAGGTATATTTGTCAAAATATTCAATCAATTGCAGCCCTTAAAGTTGATAATGTTATGTGTTTGGAGCATACACCATCTCTGGAATATGGGGGAAAGTCAAAGGAGCAAATGCCAGCCAAACGAAAATCGGGGCTGAGTTTAAATTCAGGAGAGAAAGACAAGAAGGAACAGAAACTGCACCACCGCACTTTAATCTAAGGCATGTGAACACTATCGACTGAGCTGTGATGTCCTCGTCACGGGCAAAAGCGATGTGTAATAAGGTTTATTCAAATAAGAATGGGGAAGGAAAATACTGATTATTTCACGTTTCAATTGGCATAATTTCAGAAATTCAACCACACAGAAAGCAGTTATCTTGAAAAATAGAAGATACACATGAAGTCAACTTAAACACCTTCAAATGATTTGTTCAGCCCTATTATTACCACTATCATTATCATTATTATCATTGCTGTTATAATCTTTCCTTTACCACCTATCTGTTCAATTTGGCATCAGCGATTGTTCTTAATCTCTGTATACAGTTTGAGCTGTGATTGGCTTCAGCTCTATTGTACAAATCCATTTTTGCAGATGAAAGGACTAGAGAAGACTAGCTGGCCATGTGGACTGCATCCTCAACAAGGCACTTGGCATGTTGCATCCCATCTTGTGGGTCCTGGATTTCTAGTGAGAAAGGATGCAGCTCGCAAGGTCTGGCTTTTTGGATGACAGGTCTTTGCTCAGTGATAAAACAACACAACAAGGAGTATGTGTTGGAACAACATTCTAGGTGATTCTCCCTGGAGAATGAGAAGAGACGACGCAGGCTTCAGCACTGTTTGGGAAAGAGAGTTTACTGTCAAAAAAAAATACAAGGTCAGATCTACCTGTAGGAAAAAGGCTCAAATCATCCATCTGTCAAAAGATGGGCAGGGTAAGTTTGTGAGGCCCATGGGGCAGAGAAAGAACAATCTATTTTTTTGGGAAATGATTCATTTCATTTAAAATTAACCACTGTTAGGTCAGAAAGCAGGATAAATTAAATACAAGTTTAATAGAATGCAATGTTCAAGGGTTTGGCTATTTATACAAAAAATTTACATTTGAATAAATTCAAAATAGAATTCTCATCCTCAAAGGCCTTTCTGCTGGTTGAGACAGTAAAACTGGAAAGGCATGAAGGTTAACCATGCCCTGGGATTCCTGCCAGCAGCCACGACTTCAGTCTTTAGACCCCCGGGAAGGACCCACGTCTGGGGTCTGGGTTCAGCTTACAAAGAGATCAGCAAGTCAGTGCCTTTGTAGAAACAGTGAAACCACCATAGATGTGAAACTAGTAACAGACTGTGGATTAATAGCCAATCTAAGGATCCTGTTCTTCAGAGAGACAGTATTGGCAATACTCTTCTGCTCTGAACTCACACTGAATTCCGTGATGTGTGCATACCACATCGAGATTAGTTCTAGAGAGTCACAGGTTCACGTGAGGCATGTGAGGGTAGGGAGCATCTCACAGTCCCCTCCAGCAGCTCTCTTAATTCCATCTGGTACTCAGACGAGTGCTCAGGCTTGGAGCAAAGCACCATGGGAGGTTGTGCTGCCGAGTTGATTTATTTCCGGAGCTTTCACACTCACTGAAAACTTTCTAAGTGTTCCTCAATTCCACTGATTTTGTTTTCCTTTCTAGAAACCTTTACCACGATACAAATTACTAGTTAAACTAGATTATATGAATCAGTTGCTTAGTCTCTCATTTTTCAAATATTTGCCAGCTCTTAAAGACAGAAATGACTGTTATTTTTCGTTTCAATTACTTTTTTTTCTTAAGGATGTGGGTAATGCTGAGCATATGTGGAGTTGATTGACTTGGGGGTAGAGAGGGAGACTTCTAAAGCACCGAGAACTGCCTTCTCCATGCTACACCATTTCTTGCTATGACATGTGCTGAATATAAGGCATACTTCTGTCTAATGCCACCACAGCCACGTCCCTTTGACTTCCCTGGGAGAGCGGCTATGCCAGAATGGAATTAGGGAGAATTCTGGAATCAGCAAAATCTGGTTTAGAAGACTGGCTCTGGGATTTATTAGCTTGTAGCATTAGTCAAATGATTCCCCCATCTATTGGTTAAAATGAAGAATTATACAATTTTCTTACATATGTTAAGGAAACATTAACCAAGTCCATGAAGCGAATTGGCCTAGCATGTAGGCATGGGATGGTTTTTACATGTTTTTCTTTTTACTGTGCTGAGAAACAATATCTTCCCCCTTTAAACTTTGTCCTCAGATAAAATTTATTTCTTTGCTCTTCTGCTGAAGTTGTTTTATTTTGTATATGTGCTTTAGATTTTTAATATGTTTTTATGTCTAAGAATACTAGCATAAATATGATGATTAAACTGAAAGGATTTATTTAAAAATTAAAAACCCTTTGATCTCTCTGGAATCAATTTGTATTTTCCTGGAGGTTTCATATACATATATACATATATATTTATATATATAATATATATATTATATATATAGTCTGAGTAAAGACTCAGATGGTGATAGGATCCTGAGTGCCCTCTGTGACCATCTCAAGGCTTCTGTCCTTCTTAACTTAAAATTCTGACTAGCAATACTTCTGGTCATACCAGGCCTCTCTGCCATACATGTAAGTGTATCTCTTTCTAAGCAGCCAAAACCCTAGGGAACAAGAGAAAGTTTCTTGTGTCTTTAGTAGGAGAATGTACTCTGCATATCACCAAGAGAGAAACGTAAACACCAATGCGGGCACAAACCCTTTGCTTTACAATGCTGTCCCGCATGCAAAATATGCTAGGGTAATAGTGGCACAAAGCTGTGGGAGCAACCAACCAGTATGTGATTTGACTTAAGGCACACTCTAAGAGATTAAACTCATACCCAATATTGGGTGACCAAGAACCCGGGACAAGATAGCCCAGGAGCCTAGGTTAAAATCCAATACTACCATTCAAAAAACAAGCAAGCAAACAAACAAACAAGCAAAAAAGCCACAACAATATCATGACATTCTGTTATACTCATAGATCAGTGCCTTGCTCAGTCAAACCCAGAGAAGCTTGCTCCTGCAGTAGATGAGAACAAATACAGAGACCCACCGTCAGATATTCCTCAGAGACTGAGAGGCCTCAGAACATTCAGGCCTAATTGGGATGTGTCCATCAAATCCCTCCTTTCAGGGCTCTGTGAAAGCAGAGTCAGAAAGAGTGTAAGAGGCAAGAGAAAGGTCTAGGCTATAAGTGTGTGTGTGTGTGTGTGTGTGTGTGTGTGTGTGAGTGTGATCATCTATTATTAAACCTCTGAAATTTCAAATATGTATATCTTATTCCCACTTAATGATACATTATAACTTTCAATTATTTTTCGCTTCTCATATACTACTACATACATGAAAAGATGCCATGCACTGCCCTATTTTTTTTTACTTAGTAATTTTTTGCCTGTCGGATACTGCAGCTTAAATTCTTAAATTCTTTCTTCTATAAAGCTCTTGGACATAGACATAATTGAACCAAGATTTTAATCAGTTTATGTGGAGAATGATCTTTCTACGAATTTGCAGTAAGACAGTCTTCAGTTAGAGACTGGGGGGAGGTGGTTCAGAAGTTATGAGCACTTGTTTTTTT
>LOJH01043282.1:0-14024 GCA_001685095.1 Ellobius talpinus
CTCATTGTACATAGTCATAGGCCAGTGTTCTGGTGTTCCCTTTTCCATCAAGAAATGTTAGCTCTATGTATGCGTGAGGAAGTGAATCCACAAGAGCCTGAAATATCAATATATTTATTGGAGAACATTCATGAGCAACAAGGTAGAGAGCTGCCATGGTCCTCTGCTCTTTGGGTGCTGGAAGCTGCAATCAGATCACTGACCACCACCCAAGAGAGTGAGTGAGCCCCTCCTCTCTTTAAAGCAATCATACACACACACACGACAATGCCCCTAAGTCCAGTACCTTCAAAGCTACTGACTGAATGACTTCCCACACACTTCCCCTTTTGTCTGAATAAAAGGGCTCTAAATCTAGTACAAAACTATATACAGTAAGGACAAATATCAAGTGTCAACCAGGAGAAAGAAAAGGTAATAACATATATAAAATAGAACTACAATCATCAAGCATGAAACACACATACTAAATGTCCAGGATGTAAATAGGCAAGTAACAGAGAGTAATCCAATAGCTGTCCTATCCTAAGAAGTCAAAGACTTGTACCTAAAATGTCTTAATTATGAGATAATATTAGCCATGACTGTCTAGTCATCAACCCCATCAAAGACTTGAGAAGAAAAGTAATGTTACCTGAGTAAGTAGGAAGTGCAAGCAAGTGGCTTTCAAAACATGTAAGAAATGACAGAAACAGCTGGCTACCTGGACAGTCACCCAAAATCTCATTTGCAGTGTTGGGACAACCAACTTTGACTGAGGCCTAGAATATCTGACAGGCCATTTTTAGAAGCAGGAAAATTTGAAAGACTGTCCTACCCTGTTTTGGCAAGGTTCAGCAGTTGCTTTTGTTTGTATCCTGCTTGCCCAATTTTGAACAACATGCATACTGCAAGGGCAGTTCTTTGCCCAAAGGCCAGTTATGCCAAGAAGAAAACAAGCTCTAAGTGGAGCGTCTTCAGTGCCCAACATTCTCTCAGGAATAGATTGCTGCTGCTAGGAGCAACCGTGTCTCAAGTCAACAGTCCTGAGTTATTTAAATCCCATATTCTTCAGGTCTTTAAAGTGTTTGAAGATTACCTATCTATGGAGAGTACAATCTCTGTGCATCTAGAGAGCCTGACTAACATGACTAATAGTATAACAAATATGGGTGACTATTAACCTGTCATTCTTAAATAACCTGTATAACTAAAAGCTTCATATAAAAACATAAACAATCTTTAAGTAGATGTGCAGCATGAGGACAATGACCTTTAAATTGTATCAGTATAAAATATCTTGATCAGAGGTAGAAATGTATAGTGCAATAGGATAAAAAAATCCTAAAGTTGCATCAATATACAAAATATCTTAAGCAGAGGTAGAAACATATATACATATAGTATGAGAAAATAACATTACATATGTATACAAATATTGTAAGCAGAAATAGCATATACAATATAACAAATATAATTTGAATTTGCATCAATATACAAATTATCTTAGACAGGAATACAAAGATAATTTTACATATATATCAATATACAAGAATCTATACTAATGTAAATTGTCTGTAACTAATAGTAGGTATGCTGATCTACCTATTATCTCATCCCATCCATTCCCTCTTTTTTCTTTTCCAAAAGAGATTCCTGAGCCTAAACGTCATATTCCACCCTCACATTGGGCGCCAGGTATAAGCTTGAAGAAGTGAATCCATGAGAGCATGAAATAAAGGGAGGTATCAAATATTTATTGGTGAACACTCATGAACAATAAGGTAGACAGCTGCCATGCTCCTCTGCTCTGTGGGTGTTAGGAACTGCGATCATATCTCTGACCACCACCCAAGAGAGTGAGGGAGCCCTTCCTTTCTCTTAAAAGCAATCAGTCCACAGACAGAAGACCATGCCTTTAAGTCTAGTACCCTCAAAAGCTGTTGGCTAAATGAATTCCCATAACAACTATATGCTTTTATTATGGAAATTCTGGCACTGTTGAGACTGTAACAGACTATGTACAGGGAAGATGGAGTTGGGGGATGACTTCCATACTAAAAAGAAGTTTCACAGAGCACTGTAAGCTTAGGTGTGATCTTTTTATTTTCCGCTCTTTGGTGCTGAGGATCAAGCCACGGCTTCATTCAGTCTAGGCAAGTGAGTGACTCTGCCTCTGAGTCATACCTCTAAGACCCCGGAAGACCTTGAAGATATCCTCTGCTGATCTTGACTGACAGTATGAGCAGTGGCTTGTAGGGTGATCCAGTGGGGTCATGGAACAAATGATGACTCAGAAGCACAGGAGGACAGTCTTAATTCTGCCCTTTCCTGGGGAAAAGATCTTAACTAGTTAAATCTTCTGTGGAGCAATCTAAAGAAGCCGATTGCTTGCATGAGGATTTGCCATTTTGCTAATAGGATTAAAATTTAGGAATAAAAGGGAGCACCAAACCAAGGCATTGAGTGTTACTTTCACACTTTGTAAAAAACTGGAAGAGAGGGCATGTTAAACAGAAAAGTCAACTGAGGTTTTTATCCAACTGTCTGTTTCTTTTAGGAAGTAAGAATGCTTAGAGAATAAGGAGTAATAAAGAAAGCTACATCTTAGCAAAACCTTACTGTTCATTTTAATCTTGTGGTGAAGTTTGTTGTATGCTCACCTTTAAATGTATGACCTTTCCATTCCTGTAAAGTCAAATATCAGGCAGGGAAGCCATTAAGTAACAGGAGGACACCAGAGTGAGCTGGTTTGATTCTAGGGGAAGTCTAGAGTAAACTCACATCAAATAGAAATTCTCTTTGTTGCTAAAAATCTGATTGTTTTCTTGCCTTAGAACAATTGAATTAATATAATTAAATCTTGAATTTGGAACTGTAGTTCCTGGGATAGCCTTGGCCAACCTGTATATTGATTTCCCTGGTGTGGAAGGACTGTCTAGGCCAGCTACTCTCATGCAGTCCACTGAAAGCTAGGGAAACTGCACATGACTACAGAGAAAGTCAGATTAATGTAATGGGAAAGAAGGGTCCTAGCTGGCCAGTTTCATGAATAGCCCTTCCTTGTTGACTACCTAAAATAACCATTAATTTTTGATGTATTAATAAATTCATAGAATGGTATAGAGGTGCATATCTTTAATCCCAGCACTCAGGCAGGAAGATCTCTGAGTTCAAGGCCAGCCTGGTCTACACAAAGAGTTTCAGGACAGCCAGGGTTACATTGAAACCCTCTCTCAAAAAAGCCAAGAAGAATTCATAGAAGAACCTGTAACATTGCTTGAGTCAAGTGATGATGCCACCTACTCCTGAGAACGGCCTGCTGAGATGAGATAACAGTTATAGATTGAGCTCATTTACAAATATAATTGTACAAATTCTGAATGTAAAAAAAATTTACTCTAATATGTTAGTTGCAATGCTGTTTTGAACCCAACGGGACTCATCGTTATCTATATAAGCGGTTTACACTAAAGTCAACAACCACTCACACAGGTGCAGGGAATGCGGTTGTTGATGCCTGCCTGGCCCTGCATTTGGGCGGTTATGCTTTGGGGATGCAGAAACAACTGCAGTGAGATGTACGGACTTAGCACTCAGCCATTGTCTGCCTCATGGTACAGAGGAGGGATGTGATCCTTGGTTAGGAAGAGCCGGAAGAAGTGCCCACAGGTTCATGTTCACAAAGCCCTGCTCAGAATGAATGTCACCTGTGCAGCTTTCAGGACCACCCAAGACAGGTGGTGAGGTTGACGGTGATGGAAAGATGGCTCAGTCCCACAATCTCTAAATATGTCAATACTTAAAAAGTCCAATTTTTTTTTAAAAATCCAACATCTCTTTAAAAGTTCAAAGTCTCACAACTGTGGGTTCCTGTAGGAAAAAAGTATCAAAAGCTAGATAAATACTTTCATACTCCAAGAGGGAAGCACCAGGGCACAGTTACTTTCAGATCAAAGCAAGACCACAGTGCAGCAATATGAAGTCCAGTGTCGGGGGTCTGGGACTCTCATCTCCTGGGCCTCAGGAGCTGGAGCAGTTTCGTCACCCGGCTCTCCATCCGCACATCCACAACACACACGGAGACCAACGGCTCAAGGTGGCTCCATTCCACAGCTGCTGCTGTGGTCATCCTGTGGTACTGGCATCTCCAAGATGCTCGGGTCTCTGTTGAGGTGGGGCTGTACTTTCACCGATAGCCTCCTGGGTTCTTTTCAGGGACTCTGACCCTGCCACAGGGTGCCAAGTCTCAACTTCTCTCCATGACCCTTTCAATCCCAGTCCTGGGGCTTCTACTACCCCTGAGGCTGCTCCTTCACCAATGGCCTCTTCTGACCGCTCTCATGACCCCTTCATGCCTTCAAAACCAGTAGCACATGACTAAATTCGACTACCAGCACAAGATACGGCCTCGGGTGGCTCTGGATTATAGCTTCTGTGTGCTGACCCTAAGGAAACACTCTCAGGGCATTTCCCCTCAGTGATGCTGGTCTCTTCTAAATCACGGCTGATGCTTTAGCCCTGGCTGGACTGTATGGATGGGCCCGACAAAACAAAGGTTTCACTTCAGTAGTTTTAGACTCTTGTTAATAATCACAGCTGATTCTTCAACTCCAGCTTGCTAGACACTATGGATTCTTAATTCAAAATATCACACGAATGGCCCTGATAGACTCTGACTCACTCTGAAACCTCACAAACCTGGCTTCTATTGTCTGCATCGTTCTCAGCATTGTCTTCATTGTCTTCGCAGTTCCCATGCCAGCTCACGAAGACTTTTCCAGGCCAAAATTCCCAAGTCCTTTCCAATCCTCCTACAACAGCATGGTCATGTCTGTCGCAGCAATAATCCACTCTCTGCTACCGGTGTTTGTCTTAGGATTACTGCAGCATCTTATAACATACTATAATCCAAAGCAGATTGGTAGGACAGGTTTATTTCATGTTAGAACTTTTTGGTCATACTCTATCACCTAAGGAAGTCAGGGTAGAGACTCAAGTCCAGAGAGGTATAGGGTGTGTGTGTCTGTGTGTGTGTGTCTGTGTGTGTGTGTGTGTGTATGAGAGAGAGAGAGAGAAAAGGTCTATAGCATGAATCTCCACTTTCACATGGGTTGTCCACATTGCCACCTGGCAGGTTTCATTGTAAGGCCAGGAACCTCTTATTTGGGAGAGCATTAATCCCGTGAAATACTTACATAAACCTTTCATAAAGAAATGCCTGAAGAAATCTAATCGCTCTAATCTGATTACTCTAATAGATTTAGCTGGTTCAGTAGTTGGCCTACTATTAATTAACAAATGCCTTTTTATTTTTAACTTGAACTTTAAGCTCTGATAAGACAATATGATTAATGAGAGTGCTTGAGACTTAGCCTGAAGTTGATGACCAGGGAATGTCAAGGCTTGTTACTCCCCTGCAATTCTGTTTTTCGTGAGTGAACGCTACACTCAAGGACTTACTAGCTCTTCCTCTCTCTCCTTGGGGACACAAGGGGCAGAGCTGAAGTGTGACTGGTAGTCTCTGCTTGTGTGCGCCATATTTCCCATAAGCCATCTCTCCTGCCCATATCCCACCATTGCTGCCACAAAGTCCTTTTTTGTCTCATGAAGAAGGTTTGCCAAATTCATTTGAAATGTGTAACTAAAACAGTTCCTTCTTTTCCAGGATTGTAGAAATCTATAGTAGAAGACTACAAGGTAAACATTTAAAGTTTTATTTACAGAAAACATTTTTCCCCATGGAACAAATATTTTTACTCGGTTGCAAGTGTAATAAATATGAAGGAGAGAAATGGAGCCTTCCTAGGGAGGTACGAGATAGTCTGTTTACACCGTTAGCAGAAACCCTGTCATGCTTTTATATTCTTTCTGTGTCTGTGTGTGTGCTGACATTTTCAAATCAGATCGTATGCATTTAAACAGAGGTGGCTCATATGTGACTGGCCTCACTTCCCTCCCCATTTCCTTTCCCACATGTTGAACAACAACCCCTCATCCCACCCCCTGACTGTGTCATTCCCTCCTGTGGATGCTTCAAGTCTAGCCAATCTCTGCTTGGGTAGACATTTGGGGACTTTTGTCAGTTTCCTGATGTTGGCATGATTCTGAGAACACCCTTATATGCATTCAAAGACAAGTTGTTTTTGTTAACACAAGCAACTGAATTGTTTAGGCTCCAGCATTGGCTCTCAGCAGTTGGGCAGTTGGCTTCCAGGCTAACTCTGCCGCATGGTGATTAGCTCTTCACTTCACCCTACCCATGGAGATGCTTGTGAGCCGGTATCAGTTGTTCTTGATGCACACAGTCAAGAGATCTTGATGCTCTAGACCCTCCCCTGCAGAGGTTTCCCCAGGACCTGTCATGCTTGGGAGGACACAGACCAGGGACTTCTTCGAGTTGTAGCAGATAGAATAATCTCAGAGAAAGCTGGCATGTCATGGATGTTAAATCCCACAGTTTTGTAAGATCACAAATATTCTAGAGACAAAAAAAATCTTCCGGTTGTTTGTGTCTGGCTTTTAAACCTATCTCTCTGTCACACCCCACAGTTCAAGAACGCCTCACCAAACAAATTGCGGTGGCCATCACAGAAGCCTTGCAGCCTGCCGGTGTTGGGGTAGTGATTGAAGCAACGTAAGTCCAAACCGCCTTTGATGCATCTCAGTACTATCAATAGCAACCTCCACCTCTACTGCCACTCGGCTTCTCTAGGACCAAGCAAGGACCATTTGCAGCTGCTGGTGGCCCCCATTAATGGGCCTGCAGCTGCTTCCTGCTTCCTGCTTCCTCACTGTGGTGCTGACCGAGGAGCCAGGGGATAGAAAAGGAAGTTTTGTTTGTTTGTTTTTAATCTTATTTGAATCCTGTGCATGTGTGTGCTGGTGGTATTTGTGGAGGCCAGAGTCGGAGTGACAGGAGTTGTGAGCCTCCCAAAATGGGTCCTAGGAACCAAACTTGGGTCATTTGATGTTCTCTGAATCGCTGAGCCATCTTTCTAGCCCCCTGGGTTTTGTTTTTCCCTCTTGTGAGAACGTCGCAGCTCTTGGGAGTCGTATGCATCACTGCAGAATTTTATTTGTGCAGTCAGTGGTGTTTTTATGTCGCCGTTTTCCTTAGCTTTTTTATGGTGAGTGCAGATTTGCAAAACAGAGAAAAGTAAGAAACCGTACAAAGGGTAGCGATGACACTTTTTAAAAGAAGAGCAAGTGTTTTCTGTTTTTCAGTTTAACTGTTAACTGAGGTTTTAGTAGACATGAAAACAACCTGCTGATGATTTACAACACAGTGTCTTGATGGCTATAAGACCGCAGTGTTTAAACTGGATTTATTCTCCAGACATTCATCATTTCTCTATAAGTAAAAAAAAATTAAACAATGCAGACAGCGTTGCCATGTCTACTTACTCCTCTACAACAGCGGACCACGGTTCTCACTGGACTTAGCTCTAACTTCAAGCCCATCTCCCAACTCAGCACTTTAAGCCTCTGGGTAGCGCTGTCTGTTCATGGGACCAACTCTCTCAGATCCCACACCAGAGTGCGAGCTTTCTGTGTCTCGTGTAGTGATCTCCAGACACTCTTGAAGCTGGAGTGAGTTATGAGAATCGCACACATTGTGTAGGCCGTTCTGCCCGTGCTATGCAGTCCCCAAGCTCTGTGCATGCTGTCTGCCTTCACCATGTTGCTTAGACGCACTGACCGTTTTTGCCTTCTCTCTGTGGGCAGGATCAGTGTCCACGAGTATCTCTCGGGACACTGTCGTTAGCACAGCCATCATGGCCCTGAGGGTGGATCAAGCACGGTTTCTGAATTTCTTTTGATTTAGAATGTTCGTGTTTCTCCACCAAGACTTTATGCCTTTCCGGTTGCATATATCAAGGCCTGAATCACAAATAGCTGTATGACAAAAACTGATTCAAAAAAAGTTTAATAGTTTCCTAAGAAGGGATGTTTTGACATACTTGATAATTGTGAACTGGAATTCATCTTTGCCCTGCCTTCTGTTGAACTGAAAATAAGACAGTACTGTCTATGCCTTTGAACCAGCTTTGTCATCTTGTTTTCTAGACACATGTGTATGGTAATGCGAGGGGTGCAGAAAATGAACAGCAAGACTGTCACCAGCACCATGCTGGGCGTGTTTCGGGAAGACCCCAAGACTCGGGAAGAGTTTCTCACGCTCATCAGGAGCTGAACTTCGGTGTGTGCACATGGCCCGGTGTGCAGACCCCACTGCTACCGGCATTGTCTGTCTCAACCATGCATTCCAGTTTCAATTTGTACAGATTGGAATTTTGTTTCTCACCATGAATTGTATTTAATAATTATTTATAGATATGTCAAATAAGAGAAATTAACTAAGGGGTGAGCCTTTTGCTTTCTTTTTGCCACCTTCTTAGTGGCAGTGTTTAGAGTGAATTGCCAAGAGTATAGGTTAACCACACCAACCACTGCCATGCAGATTCCACAGGATTCTGAAAAGGAGGAGAACTCATGCATTTGGTTGAAATCATAATTGACTCATTAGCAGAGGGCACTGGACATTCCAGGAGCTGTGGCCACTGTGCCGGGGTTTCCACCTCCAGTGGGCATGGTAGAATGCTGAAGGAAGTGCTGGAGACATTGGATGTACAGAGAGAGACCGTAGACTCCACTCTGCTTTCCTCATGCTTGTGAAAGTGCCCGTGACGTTTTACTTGGGATAGTCATTAGCTGTCTACCTGTAACACCAGCTTCTGAGGGAGGGTGGTGGGTATCTGGCTTTGACTTTGCTGTGAGTTAAAAAGGCACTTCCTATATTTTAGACTTGAGTGGAGGGAATTTGTTCCTGGATTGAGTTCATTCCATGACGGCATGCGTGGATGTTCAGGGTTGACTCTGTGCCTTGATGAGAATATCACACCATTTGGAGTGGAGGGACTTTCACGTTTTAGGAAAAGCCATTACTTCATAAGTTGACAAGTGCCAGCCCTGCAGGTAACTAGCCATTGCTATTTCTCGTGAGGAGTTATGGGAGTTCGTTTTGTCTGTTCCAAGAGAGACTTCAAAGCATTTTCAAAAACTCTTACGAAGTATTTTTCTAAGTATTTCCAGCACCCTTTGAAACTGCCTATCCTGTCAGCTCTGCAAACTCCTAGCTCCTCTGAACTGGAAGGAACATAGAAGGGGCTGAGGGAGGCCTGCATGGGGGCTGTGCCCACTGCATGGGCCAAGTCATGCTTGCTGCTGCTGTTGGTGTCTGTGCAGGTGCACTGGGGACTTTGGTCTAGGTTCTTCCTTGTCAGTGTGTGTCTTGTCTTCAGTACAAGTACGTTCAGATGGTGTAGCTGTTCAGGAAACTTGGCTTATTACCACTTACTTTCAATATCCTGCACTGGGGCAGGATAGCACAGTGTCCCCTGCACACACACGGACAGACCTAGTCTACGACGGGGTCTCCCACTGGCTGACAGTGCTCTCAGTGTCTCCTTCTGGTCCTGCCACTGCCACATAGACACTCACCAGTTTATGGTGAAGCAATGACAGAGCTGGCTTTTTATTTTATTATTATTTTTATCTCTACCTCTCCCTGGCACTTTCTATAGTTAGTTTCTAAAGTATAGTCAGGTTATTTTGAGTTCTTTTTAAAATCTGACCTGATAACAATGTTAGCCCACTTACTATTCAGATATTTCTAGGTAGAATGCTAAGTATTCTTGCTTGGTATTTTAAAGTAAAAACCGTGTGACTTGGCTTAGAGGACCAAAGAAATTGATCGCCAACCTTCATCTTTTTGGGGTGATCATTTATATCCCTTCTGAATGGCTCTGTTTGCTCATTCCCTAGAAACTCTTAACAAAAGTGTGACATGTCCACAGGCTAGTCTCATCAGTAGCTGAGAAGTGACCACCTTGTCTGTTTCACTCTGGTCTGTAGTGCTTCAAAGTTACCTTTTCACACCATGACACTGAGTCCATTTGGGAGATTTTTAAGAATTTGATGTATTTACATATACAATTACATGGTTTGGATTTTCTGTATGTATATGTATGTCCCTGAAGTTGGTTCTATTTAAATGATTAAAGTGTTATAATTTTGTTCCTGTGAACGTTTCTTTTTCAATTTCTGGTATAAAT
Organism: Ellobius talpinus; assembly: GCA_001685095.1. Classification (NCBI taxonomy): domain Eukaryota; kingdom Metazoa; phylum Chordata; class Mammalia; order Rodentia; family Cricetidae; genus Ellobius; species Ellobius talpinus. Next base: position 10,098 of record LOJH01043282.1, read on the forward strand.
ATAGCATATCAATTGATTTGGTTGTTTTGGTTCTATTTGGCTAAAATACCCATCACGAAGCCTTTGTTCATCCAGTAAAGTGTTAGAGCACACATCTCCATGACAATGCAATGCCATCTGAGGCTCTGAGCTCCTCTGTGGTGAGTGATGGGAGTGTTACTGGCTCCAGCCTCTTGCTGCTGTCGGGACAGGGAGGTCTGGGCTAGCTACAGCCTCCTGGGGACAGGCGCTGCTCCTGTGTGAGAAGCTGATGAGGAAGGAAGGTGGCTGGGGCAGGAAGTGGAAAGGGATTGCCCTCCTCTTTAGGAGGGACCTTCCTGGGGACAACCAGAGGTGAGATGCAAGGGTTTTGCTGTTTTTTTTCTGCCCTATGCCCAAGTCCATGTGCCCTCTTATCATGGCCTTTCTGCTCTCCCCTGGACAATGGCTCCAGCGCTCACTGGTTGGCTATGTGTCTAGGTGCCAGGCACCGGAGTGGTCCACTGCTACTTACAACGCCCTGCAGAGGCATGTCCGTGTTCCAGAGGCAGTGCATGCCTTAACCCTGTCGTGAGGCAGAGACAGGGGCATTTCTGTGACTCCAAGGCCATCCAGGGCTACACAGTGAGGCCCTGTCTCAGAAACAAGACAACAACAAAACCAAAACAAGGCTTTCTTCAAACCTGTCATGACGGGCACGGGTCTTTCTACCAACCTGTCATGACGGGCACGGTTCTTTCACAGAGCAAAGAGGAAGCCCTAGAAGATGAGTTCAAGGGGAAGGGAATCCATAACTACCTTACTTTTCCCAAAGAAACCTGACCTGTTTTGTTTTTTGTTACTGTGTGAAATAAAGCATTACAGCAGTAGAGACAGTAGCATACGAACCCCCCACACCTCTTACAGCTTCTGACAGCTCTACAACCTCTACACCTCCATCCTGACTTAACTGTTGCAAAACAATTCTCAGCTAGCCTTTCTCTCCTCCTCCTCTTCCTCCTTCTCCTCTTCTCTTTCTCCTTCCTTCCCTCCTCCTCCCTTTTTCTTTTTCTTCCTCCTCTTCCTTCTTCCCTCCTTTCTTCTTCCTCTTCTTCCTTCCTTCTCCTTCCTCTTCATCCTCCTCTTTTTTCTCTGTTTCTACCCTTTTGAAACAGGCTTCAGTTTTAAAATATCTGTCACATGACTTAACGGGTTGCTCAGCTGCCCAGGTTTTGGTTAAGGTGGAAGGTTGTGCCAGGACTGGAAACAATGAATCCCACAAGGCTGTGCATCTCTTCCGGAGCCTATCTTTGGGAACTCCAAGAATAAACTTGGGTGGTAGGAGTGTCTGGAATTCCCCACTCTTGCCTTCACTCCCCTTTTGGTGATCCTCTGAGCAGGAAAATCTGGCTTTGTCTTGGGATTGGGGGGATAGTAACACTTCAGGTCTTTACCTCTGTCTCCCTACCTTCCTTCCTCCCTCTTCCCCTCCTCCCTGCAGGACTGTGGATTGAGCCCGGGTCCTCTTATATGCTGGGCAAGCACTGTAGCACTGATGTCCAGCCCCAGCCCTGCAGCAGCCTCTTCCATTCTCTCTGGCAAAGACCTTTAGTGCATGGGATCATCCTAATGGTCTGCTTTCTTCTATATTCTACCACTTGTTCTGAGCAACACGCACACAACTCTGACCTTTTGGGAGCTCCCTTAGCTTCTGGAACTGACTCTGCTGGCCAGGGAAACGGGGTTTGATGGTTGGTGAGCTAGGGGATCCTGTGGCACGACGCCTGGGCTTGGTGAAACTTCCAGGCGCCATTGGTTATTTTTTTCTGACTTTAGGAGGTGGAATTCTTCCTCTCCTGCCCTAGATAGACTAACAAGACCTATTTCTGATTTGTCTTTTTGTGTTTTTTTCTACTACATACATGGTGATGATAGTTTTTTTTAATAGGCTGTTCTGTCTTGACTACAAATTTCTTTATGGAAGTCTTTTTTTTGGTAGCATGAACTCTAATTGGTCTAAATAATAAAATCTCAGAGTCAGATATTAGGGGGTAGAAGCTGAAGGATCAGAGAAGCAGAGCAGCCAGCCACTAGAGTTCTTACCTCTACCAAGGCTCAGACCAAAGGGGCGATCCTGTCCTCAGACTGCATCCTCAGACTGGCTGCTTTAGTCTGCTGCCTCAGACTGCAATGAGCTCCTGACTTCCACCTTATATTCCTCTCTCTACCCAGCCATATAGCCTGTCTCCACCTCCCTAGTGCAGGGATTAAAGGCGTGTGATCACAAGTGCCAGGATCACCTTTGTGTGAACTCTGTTTCTCTTTTAGAGAGATTCAATCTCATGTAGCCCAGGGTGGCCCTCAACTAACAGATCCATCTACCTCTGTTTCCCAAGTGCTGGGATTAAAGGTGTGAGCCACCACTGCCTGGCTTGTGTGGCTAACTAGTGGCTTAGCTCTGCTCTCTGATCCTTAGACAAGCTTTATTTGTTAGATCACAAGCAAAATATCACTGCATTTTGTTTGTTTTTCTTGAAGGGTTTTTTACTTGTAGAACAGAGGTGCACTGAATAGTACCAAGGAAAGCTGGGACTGAGGAGAAACTTTTGTGACTAAAAATTGCTGCATAAGCATGAGGACCTAAATTTAGGTCCCATCACCCATGTAAATGCCAGGCACAATAGCACACCTATGGAACCCCAGTTTTGGAAGGTGGATCCTCCCCACTCCCCAGAGCTTGCTGACTGCCCAGTCCTGCTGAGCCCAGGTCTCAAAAATCAAGATGAAATGTGATTGAGGAAGAGACCTGATATTGACCTCTGGCCTTGGGACACAAGCAAGTATATGAACCTGTGCATTTGTCTACACCACACCACACACACACCCCACCGTACATACCACACTCACCACACACACACACACACACGCACGCACACCCACACACCCACCAGCTTAAAACAATTCTTAGTAGCAGGGACTCCATAGTTATATTCTGGCAATCATTTGGGAAATTCCCTTAACCAGCTAAGGGCAGATAATCTCAGATAAAATTTTCTCACTAGTTTCAGCTCTGGGTTTCTGAATGTTGATGTGCCTCTAAGCATGGAGCACGAACACATGAAGCCCTCATCTGAGTACCTCTAGCCCAGCTGTCCTGACGGAGACGAGGAGATTGATTTCTGTGGCAGGGTTGACAGTCCTAGCAGCATCTCCATATTAGTTCAATATGGGAAAATAATCACAGGCTGGGTGTGATGTGCTTTATGTTTGACAACAGAATTCTGGAAGCAGGAAGGAAGATTGCACATTCAGGGCCAGCCTGGGCTGTTTAGTGACATTCCCTATTTCAAAATGTTTAAAAAAAATAAAAAAGAGTTGTGTGCATCACCTTGTAGTTTCATCTAGTCTGAATTAAATACTCAAACTGTCTTAAGATAACTTCTAATAGATGTTCCTGTGCCTAGCTCGAAGTTCAGACGAACCAGAGCATCCCCACGGGGGGGGGGAACATGTGGCTCTAGAGTGGGGAGTGGCTTCTGTAGGAGTCACACTGGAAATTCTTCATGACTGTTTTTACAGGGTGGATGCTAACCGTGAAAAATGGAAAAGCAAAATATCTGCATAAAAAATGTGTCCTTTGGAGAACTTTTAACACCCTGGCGTGAGAAAAAGAGGGTCTGGGAGCTGAGTGCCAAGGCAGAGCCTCTTGAAATCTGGTTTCCTTCCGCCCTCGCTTTACGTTATCTTAGAACATGCTTGCACAAAGCTCAGAAAGATCAAAGATCAAGAAAAAAGTCTCCCCTCTCTTCTGCCTCCCAGCTCCCTTCCCCGCCGCCCCCATTTTCTTATGTATTCTTCCAAAAGGATCTCATGCACATTCACACACGTTTATTTATATCAGGGATTCCAGGCTACATGTGCCTCCCTCCCCCAAACCACCTAGGAAGCTTTTGTCAATACATATGCCTG